>JBBPTN010000040.1:0-100793 GCA_038094075.1 Xerocomus spinulosus | reverse complement strand
CTGCAAACGCATCTTCTTCCCCACATCGGACAAGCGTCGTCTACGTGAAGTGTTTGACGAGTACGAAATCCAATCTGTGATCAACCTCGCACAGGGACGGGGAAAGGGGCGGGAGGACGAAAACTACGTCGCGCGTCGCAATGCAGTCGATTTCGGGTTACCGTTGTTGAACAATGCCAAGTGTGCGGTGTTGTGGGTGGAGGCGTTGAAGCGGAAGATGGGCGTGGATGGAAGGGGATTGTCGGGTTACGAAGAGGGGAAGGTGCCGAGTGAGGTGAAGAGTTGGAGGGAATTTGTTGGGAGAAGGGCATGAGGGAGGCTTTTTTGAAGTGCTTGGAGTCGTGTTGGGTTTTTCTTGCGGATTGTACAAGACCAAGTACTAGTATCCTTGTCTTGCTTCCGTAGCTCGGAGTCTCGCAGTGGCATCCCAAACTGATCACTTTTCGCTTCGTGTGTTGCACTCGTCCACCAGTCACCATGTGAGTACTACCCATACTCTAGTTCCATCGTTCGTTGATCCAATAATAATTGCGATTGGGATGTCCCCCGTCTTCTCCTTTCATTTCAGCCCCGCATCTTTTCTAGTATCCACCAAGTTCCTGTCACCCGGATCTGTCCTGTGTTTCGGTGGCTGGCACGCCGCCCAGCTGCAAGTTTCTCCATTTCCAACACTCACAAGACACTCTGATCCCGCATACTGCGTCACTTTCTTCCACTCGCCTTTCTCCCAACGCCGTCTCCCATCACTTTACAGCCGTCTTGTCTCTGTCCTGGTTTCTGTGGTAGTCTGGCTCATTGCCTGTGCGTTACCTGTATACTGCTTGGACGTCTATTCATATTCATAGCTGCCAGCTAGTCCCGTTTCTTCCCGTGTTTCATCGCTCTCCGATCCCAGTGTTCTCGTTTTCCTGTCTGTCGTTGCCTCCCCGTGAGTTGTATGAACTTTGTTTTGAAGTTGGTCCGTTCTTATAAGTACTTCCAGATCAAACCCATTCCAGCGTCTTCGTTCATCGTCCTCTTAACCTCGTACTTCAACGCCTGCTCTGTCGTATCTTGCTCCCATCCGTCGTGTTCAATTTTCACCCCTCACTTCTGCCTGATTGATCTACCTTTATCTATTCGTACCTGCCATTCCACATCACCCTTCGTGCCTTAAGTCTTCACTTCCAGCGCTTGTCCCGGATCGCCGCAATTTCCGCCTCGGCTGCTTCCCTCATATTTAGCCTTCTCCACTGAATAAACCCGCGTTGTTGTTGCCGCAGTGATACAGTCTCCAATCTTCCTCTTCCCCTACATACCCAGGAGAACGCCAATTCTCAGTCCCACCGTGTTTCCGTGTCCATTTCGACCTCCATCGCTGTCTCTGCACCAAAGTCTACAACCCACCTTTTGTCATCAATACCCCCAGTATCATTCAACCCATTGCCATCTGCCACTCGTGCCTCTGCTTTGTTCATTGTGATTCTCCTACTGCCCACACCTTATTGTGTTGTCTCTGTGGTTCCACCTTGGTTCTCTAAAATGAGCCAGAATGAATCAGACAATGTTACTTTCCAAATCACTGGTAGGTCTCTGCAGATGTGCAACTATGCTGCATACTTAGACATTTTACATAGTTACCCATTTGACACTCTCACGACCACTCTCCGAAGAAGATATCCGTGTCACCATCAAGGTTGGCGACATGTCTAAAATTACATGTTCTGGAGTTCTATCAGAGGATGGATTGACAATAACATGGAACCATTCTTTTCTCTTGTAGGTGTCTGTTGTATTATGTGCAACCATGGTTGCTGAGTATTGATCTCTTACTCCTATAGTACAGTCATTCCCTTCACTCCTGTGGGCATTTCTATATGGACACTTCCAAAAGAGCTTTCCCTTGAATGGAGCAAGCAACCATTGGGTGATCAAATGTATACAAGTGTCACCAACTTATTGAAGTCTGGGAATGGGTGGCAATGTAAACATAGTTTCAAATTCTCTGCCTCCAATACTTATTGTGCATTAGGCAGTGTTTTAGGACCACATGAATGCTCTATAACTCTGTTCCTGACATGTCAAAGCAGTGATGCACTGGTAAGCTCTGTGCTCTAGTTTTGCTTACATATAACTAACTGTGCACATTTTAGATAGTTTCTAATGTGCATAACTGTGTATCCTCTCTTAAGGAATATGCTGAAAACCTATATGGGCATGGGGAGGAGTTCAACAATGTGTCAGTTATGTCCACAGTGATTGAACTAAGACTGGCAATGTTGGATCTTTCTCCCTTGGGCCATGCAGATCACTCTACCCTTCTGTGTGGTCTTGCAAGAGCTTTTGAGTCTTGTTATACTCAGGATGGCAATATTTCAGACCTTAATAAAGCCATTGAAATCAAGCAAACAAGGCTCAATCTTTGCCCATTAGGCCACCCAGAACATGTGGATGCTTTCGGAGAGCTTGCAATTAGCTTGTGGAAATCCTACTGTATTCAGCAAAACCAGGCAGACTTGGACAGGCTTATAGAGATGCAGCACACATGGCTTGATATGTGTCCACCTAGTCACCCAGATCACTGGAGAGCTCTTGGAGAGTCTGCATTGTCCTTGTGGGAATGTTATCTTGCACAGGGGAGTAGGCCAGACTTGGACAAGTCTATTGAAATGGGAGAAGAAAGGCTTAAGTTGTGCCCTCAAGGTCATCCATCCCATGCTACAGCTCTTAACAATTTAGCACTGGCTATAAGTGCACGATATCGAAATTTTGATCATTTAACTGATCTGGAGAGAGCTATTGAACTCCAGGAGAAGTGTCTTCAGCTTCGTCCACCTGGTCATCAAAAACATGGGCTTGCTCTCATGAATCTTGCATTTTCATTATGGGATCGCTATGATGAACTGAAGAACTACTCTGATCTGGCCAGGGCAATCAAACTATTCAAGGAGGCATTAGCCACCTATCCACCCCATCATAAAGAGTTTGCATTCAATGCTAGTAATCTAGCTGGATCCATTCTTTTTTCATATGAAGTCTCAGGCAAAGACTATCCCTCTGATCAACCACATTTCCAGTTAGATGATGCCTTTGACACATATAGGCTATTAAAAAGATGTGGTCCAGCAGTTTCCCTGGATTCATTGAATGCAACTCAGAATTGGGTAAGGGATGCTGAGAAGCATGGTCACTCCTCAGTGTTGGAAGCTTATCAAACAGCATTAAATACTCTGGATCATTTCACATCCCTCAATTCCTCTTTAGACTCAAAACATGAGACAATGCAAGCAAGGGTAGCTGATTTAGCTAATGATGCATTCTCATCTGCTATATGCTGTGGGAACCTCCAAGCTGCTGTTGAGTTACTGGAGCAAGGCCGAGGAATTCTATGGAGTCAACTTGCTCGCTTTGATATACCGGTGGTCATGCTGGAGAGCTTGGGCGATGAAGAACACAGGCTAGGGGTGAAATTTGCACAGTTGAGCGCAAAACTTAGGGAGCATGCCCAAGGGAACAGGGAGAAAGCGATGGGTCCATACTGGCGCGTTCAGGAAGAATGGCGATTGGTGGTGGAGGAAATCCGTTGTCTGGACGGGTTCTCACGATTCCTCTTACCTCCCCGCTTCAAGGACCTTCAGCAAGCCGCCGAATCTGGACCGGTCATAATTGTAAATGCGAGTGACGGTTGCGATGCACTCGTCGTCCTTCACAATCGTCCACCTGTTCATGTGGAACTTCCCTGCTCGTTCGCCGATGTTGTCCAGTTCTGCGTGCAGCTAGCAGAATTGACCAAGGACCCGCACGCATACGGAGAATACAGAGAGTTCTGGGTAAAACAACTCCTTCGGGAGTTGTGGTCGTCCGTGGTCGAACCGATCGTCACCGTGCTTCAGGATAACATTCGGCTGGCCCCAGGCTCTCGCATCTGGTGGTGCCCCACGTCTAAATTCACGATGCTCCCGTTCCATGCCGCAGGGCCGCATCGGGGAGTTGGAAAGAATCTGATGGATATATACATTTCATCATACGCGCCCTCACTCTCCGCTCTCATTCGTGCGCGCGAGCGCGTTCGTTCGCATAAAGAGGCTGGAGGCCTGACAAATACGATCTCATTTGCGGTCGTCGGTCAAGGAAAGCCAAGTGCCGACACGAAGCTAGGGGAGCTACCAGAAGTGGCGCACGAACTATGGAAAATCCGCAACGAGACAGACATGCCCGCAGATGTGCAATTCGAGGCAGTCACAGGCAGTCACGCGACGATCGAGGGCGCTGTCCGAGCCTTTCGAGACCACCGCTGGGTCCACGTCGCCTGCCACGGTGCGCAGCACACAGAAAAACCGTTCGAGTCCTGGTTCGCAATGGGGGATGGCAAGCTCACGCTGATGCGCATCCTCCAGGAGCGCTACACAAGGTCTGAGTTTGCTTTCCTCTCGGCGTGTCACACTGCGGTTGGAGACGCGTCGACGCCGGATGAGGTGCTGCATCTCGCTGCTGGGATGCAATTTGCCGGGTTCAACGGGGTGATCGGTACATTGTGGAGAGTGGATGATTCGGAGGCACACAAGGTGGTCACTCGGTTTTACAAGGAGATGTTCAAACAGCCGGTCATCAGCTTTGAGCATGCGGCTACAGCACTAAACACTGCAGTCGTCGAATCGGCCAATGATATCGCGCTGGAGAAACGGATCGTGTTTGTTCATATTGGCATCTGAGCTGTTTAATCGAGGTGAGCCTTGTTTCATCTAGACAAGTATACAGTCACTGATATGGTGCGCTTCAGGTTTTGACTGTATATCCTCCCTTCTTTCCACTTTGAGCGATTGTTTCCGTACCTCACGGATGTGATTTTGGACTCATATTCAAACTCTTTCTTTGAGTTTGTTCCGCGCAGTAAGCCTGTACGTGTTTCTCTGACCGGTCGACACGTCGTGTGCGATAATGTACTTTACCTCCGTTCGTGCAACCGAGCGGAGCAAGTCTCGAAACATTTGGCTGGCTCCTTTCTGACTGAAATAGGCATGATTCGATATTGAGTGTATTCCTTCGTCAGTGTTAAGATAATCAAGGTAAGTACTCGAGTTCATAGGTGATCGTCCTACTATTTTCATGTGCTGCATAGGATCAGATATGAATGGCGCAGCATCGCACACCGTACAATCGTCTACTCCACACACTCCTACACAACTCATCTCACTCGTCGCGCCTGCCACGTCACGGTCAACTGCGGACTTTTCCGCAGTCGTATGATACCGATCCTTTTCCCTGGCGTCGGTAACGTTGTCCTCTTCACGTTCTAAGCGTGTTGTGCTTTGCAACGAAGTACTCTCCGTTGCTAACAACTGCACACTGGGCCTTTTTACAACTCGCCAACACATCAGAGTTTCTTCATTGCCGAGAACACACCACGCTCGGTATCAAGTGCTACATGAGGTGCAAATTGATCTTATCATGTCGGATGCGCGTCCTCTGCGTCACGCGTTTGACGCGTACGACATCCAATCGGAGAGTCCCACCTCGCACAAGGATGAGAAAGACGAGGAGAGGAACGGCGGCAAGTGCACGCTGATGCAAGTTTTCTAGGCACGCGTGTGTTGCTCCGAGCGTTCTCGCTGACGGTAGGCAGTCACTCGTTTTATCAGGGAGGTGTTTCGTTCGAACGGTCCGCTGCCGATTTAGTACGGCGACGGCACCGAGAATGGCGCACGAATCGGCCAATGGGATCACACTGGAGCGGGTCGTGTTCGTACATACTCCTTACTATCGACATCCGAGTGGATTCCATTTCATTTGGAGGGATATGTTTTTTATTTAATTTTTCCACAATATGCCGCGCACAAGTACGTCGTGGCACTTTCCATCCATTGACACGTCGTGTATGCTCATTCTTGCACAGAACGCGTTCTGCGAACTGCACTCCGTCCTCTACACACCTTCTCCAGGTCCACAGAGCTCCGCCACGTCCAGCTCGATCGTCGCCGTAGACGCCCGTTCCCCATTCATCGCACCCACCACGTCTCGATCGACCGCGAACCGCGCCGCGATCGCCGGATCGAGCACGCCCTCGAGGGCATCCACTACCAACCCCCCCAGATTGGGCAAAAACTACGCGCCGAGCATGACACGACACCACAAGCAAGGGCACAATAGACTCACCTTGAACCCATGCCCACTCCCAGACGTGGCCAAAAAAAGTGTCGGGTCCCCTGGATAGGATCCGATGACCCAGTTACCGTCGGGCGCGTCGGTGTACCTTGGACGTAAAACGGTGTCACTCCCATCTCCGCTCAAGCATAACGAAAAAAAGAAGCCTATGAAGGATACGACATTGCGAACATTGGCAAGAGAACAGGGGTTAGCAACGATCGGCCAGTTCTCGGTACCGATAACGACACGCCCGTGATGACACACGATGCACGGCCTTTTTGCAGATCCTATGAACCCATGTCACATCTGGCTTGGTGGCATGGAGCTGGACCAAAACACCATCTCCGTGACGTTGCACGCCTAGCCAAACCATGTCACATGGGAGGAAGAAGTGAGACATTGCAAGACCCGCGCCGACGGAAGGATCTTTTCCTTCAGGGGCTACACCCGTTGGCGTCGTCCGCCACAGATACGGATGGCCATTGCAGGCATTACACTCGCCATGTGACCGAGCGGCGTACAGCTGCTACGGACCCTCAAAGGATGCTGCGGATTCCTATCGCCGCTTCGTGTCAAACGAAGCCCAATGATTGACTGTCACCACCTTGTGTGCACACAAAATCCGCACGGAGGCGGACAAAGAACGTATCCCCGTCATACAAGCGCCGAGAAAAGGGAAGCCAGGGAAGAGAAAGCGTAAACGCACCAACATAGCCGTGTACCAGCCCACGGCTTCTGCGCCATCTCTGGAAACGCCCCGTTGAGTTGCGTTCGTAATATCTGTAGTGCAGATCGGGGGACACGTAGACCGTCGCCCGCATCAGGATGGCTCGTGACCGTGCGCGGTGTCGAAATTTCTCTTGGAACGTCGCCACGGGGGACCATGTGGGTGTGACCAGCCATGTGCATGGCAAGTTTGACGATGCCGTCCTGGTTTGGCTGGTTTAGATGTGTCAGTATGACGTGCTAGTC
The DNA here is from genome assembly GCA_038094075.1 of Xerocomus spinulosus. NCBI lineage: Eukaryota > Fungi > Basidiomycota > Agaricomycetes > Boletales > Boletaceae > Xerocomus > Xerocomus spinulosus. The sequence goes on along the minus strand of JBBPTN010000040.1, from coordinate 93,698 downwards.
TGGAATGTAAACGGAGATCTGCGTGTGAAGCGATAATTGGACCGTCCACGCGGACACTATCATCCGTCGTTCAATACGACGACATGAATTCTAGGGCCAAGGAATAACATGTAAAAGGTCAAATCGTATGGTTGACCGGCCCGTCTGATGAAGAGAAAGGTTCCAAAGGGGTCGCACGGGGCAGGCGGGTAGGTCCGCGATAACACAACCAATAGAGACGGTCCAATGACAGGACAAGATAATCGGCAATGAATGGATGAGCATGACTTCGCAAGATATGACCCTAGGAACGGTTGAACGTCCCTACCGATCAACGCGTGGGAATAAAACGTCAATAGACTTGAAACCTCAACGGCAAGACGCCAATGGCGTATGGCGACTGCAAGACAGGAGCGCGTAAAAAAGATGGGGAAGAGTGGAAAGATTGCACCGGACGGATCTCTTCCGGTCCATGCAAGCACCCCAAAAAACGAGACTGTTCAAAGTTTGGCGGCGCGTAACGCAGCCAACTCTATAGGTTAAGTAAAGGCCACTAGGGATGACGGTCAACGGCCCACAAAAGAGGCACGCATGATCCGACGAGGATTGCAAACAGAACCAAAAGGAGGACGCACGGGAAACATGTAGAGACCACTATCAAAGTTCAAGAAGATAGGGATGTCCTTGTACCGCTCCATTTCTTCCGTGGTGAGCTGTATCATTCCCACTGTCTGGCTGGCGGGCACGTTGGTATGGGTGTTTCATGTACGAACCAACTCACCCAGTAGCCAAGCAGAGCGAGTCCAAGTGCAATTCGGGAAATGTCGATGCGGTCCATGGTCCGAGAGTGAGTATGACCCTATCGCCTTTGAAATAGGCACCGTCTGTACACTCTACGCCCATCGTTCGTCCGGATGTATCCCTTGTGAGACGGGTGACCTCTTTGTTTGCGATGACGCTCCCACCCATGTCTCTCACGTGCGAGAGAAGGATGTCGATCGCCCGCGTTGCCTCTACCCAACCACCCTCTGGGTTAAGATAGCCGGTATAGCCCGTGAGTGGACCAATCCGGTGATCCGTGGAGGGATGGAGGGATTGCATCAGCTGAGTCCGGATCGCCTTGGTGTCGGAAAGATCCTTGATAGTACCCAACCGTCGATCATTCTCCTTCAACACGTCCAGATGATTACTGCTGACGGTGATCACGCCACACCTGGATTGTATTGTGGTCAGTCAACCGACGACACAGGTGTGGTGTACGCACGCGTGGTAGCAGTGTTTCCACATTGGCGATTTCCATGCATCTATGGCCTCTTTTGCCAGTTGGGTATAGAACATGTCGGTATAACACGATCGGATGACTGTTTCAATGTCGATATGAGATCGCGTTCGGTCGGTGTCGAGACGTACTCTTGTTCATGTCCGTGCTCGAGGCGTCCACAGCAGGCAAGTGCACTGCTCTGTCAAGTACGGTCACGTTTGTGTACCCGCGCGCGAGGAGATGAAAGGCCGTGGAGAGACCAAAGACACCGGCCCCCACGACGACGATGGGCGATGAGGTCGTCAGCGGGTTTCCAGGTAAACAATCACTTTGAGCGGTCGTACCAGACATGCGCACTGCCCAAGGACGGTGATGTGGAGGATATCGGGGTACATGAAACTGGGTCTATCAGCGATCAGTGAAACACGTTAGATATATGGTCACGTGGTCTCATATATGACTTCATCCAAATAGGGGCTAACACAGGTCAAGCATGGTTGTCGACGACTACGCTGAATACGATCCTGGCATGGCAGGATGTACTACACATCTTGGTGGGTGTGCTATCCCAGGAATATCTCAGATGGGCTGTGAATTGCCTCGCCTTGCCTCGCCCTGTCCTTCTGCCTCGCGTGACCCCGCCAAGGCCCAACAGGGGATGTGGGTGAGCCATGGGTACGAGCGGGACGAGGATGAGTACGAGTCGTCGTACTCTGTCCCAGGGCCCTCTGGGTCTGGATCTGGGTCTGGTGCACGCCAACCATTGACAGACGTTGGAAACGAAACCATTCCAGACTTGGTCCCCCAACCCATCAAGACCCAGCACGCCAAGCCCCCGTTCGGGACACGTCTCATCGGTACGTTCCATACATGACAGTGTATTCATATCGAACGCCAAACAGGTCACATTGAGCAATTTGCGGGCCACATCTTTCACGATGGGCGTCTGCACGCTCGCGGTGTGCGACACGTTGTACGTCTCGCGGCTTTGCGTCTCGCTTCCTGTGTCCCTCTGATCCCTTCTCTAGACAGGCGTGTAGAGTTTGCTGTATCATGAAACCGTACTGCCCCATTGTACCGCGATGTTCGCATCACAAATTTGAATCAGAGATTCGGCACACAGCTTGTCCTTTAATCACCCGTACTACGGACGAGGCACAGCTTGCTCATCTTGGCCGGCGTCCCCCTTTCATAAACGTTGTCGACCACGTGTGTTGACGTGTACAGCATGTTCCTGTTGACGAGTCGTCGAGTTCGTGCACCATTGCGCGTCTTGTGGCGCAAGTCATCTTGTAAATGAACAACGTTGCTCATCTTGTGGCGCGATCAGACTCGGTAAGCGATATAAAGTGATATTGATGTTGCATACTCCGTATCCTTTTACTTGGTAATATATAATAAGAAATCATCCAATCCGTCTACAGTTTTGGAGGAAAAGAGAGAAAGAGAGAAAGAAAGAGATGATGCCAAATCGAACCGGATATCTTTACACGCCCGCACATGCCCGAACCAATACCCGTGCCAGTCGTCCGTCCCTGATTGCCTCGACGATCACCGTCACCTTGTCGCCGAGCGAGGTATCCACCTCACCGCCCATTGACGCCAGCACATTCTCTGCATCGGGTCCCGTCAACGCATCATCCCGCATTCCAAATACATTGCCCCGCAGATTGTCCGCACCATACATCGGCACACCGAGTTCCTCCCGCACGTACTCGTACAGCACCCGCGTGCGCGGAGCCAACAACCCAGAGGCTGGTGCACGCCCACGCGAGGCAAGGTCAAATGTCGATGTGAGCACAGACGAAGTCGATTGCATACAGCCCGTGCGCACGTCAGACAGAGGCACACCGAGGTAAGCACAGCGCAGTTCCGTCAAGAGGGAGGTGAGCTTGGAGGCGAGCGTCGTTCGGAACTCGGACACCCTGTTCAAGTCGAGACCAGCAATATCGAGACCAGTGACGGCTTCGAGGAGGGGAGAGACGGCTTCGCTCGCCACCTTGGCCATCCGAGGGACGGTGTCCATGCTCGTCGTGCGGTCGAGGGCTTCGTGTATCTGGGGCACCACCTTGTTCGCAATCTGGTCCACGATGGCGTTGTCGGAGAGAGCAAATGCTTGGCGCACGAGGTCGTGGACGACTTGAGCAGACAGGTCCTTCATTTCGAGGTAGAGTGCACGCAAGTCAAGAGCTTGGCAGACAACATAGAGCTGGGTGGCAGCGAGCAACTGAGCGACTTCGAGCGCTGTCAATGTGTAACGTGCCGAGATGAGGGCAAGCGAGCTATTGGATGTGTCAAGATGGGCGCATGCTGCAAGAGAGAACGGGCTCACTTGACACTCTGGTTGTGCATCTCTGCGCTGACGTTTCCCACGCCGACGTTCATACCGCCGAGAGTATTGAGCTCGCCAATGTAGGATGCAGCAGCGATATCGAGACCCTTGCAGCCAAAGTCGAGACCACTCTCGCCACCAGCCAAATTAGCGGGTAGACCACGGTTCATGGAGACATTGATCATCTCTGTGACCTGCACAAACATGAGCTTGCCAATGTGTGCGAGCGAGAGTCGGAGGTGGTCCATGGCATTGGTAACGGCGAGTGCCTGGAAGTTGCCGGCATGGTGGATTTTACCTAGGATGGATGAGTCGTGGCAAATGAGAGACAAGAGCATACACACCTTCACCGCCTGCATGGCGAGGGGGTTCCACCAGTGGGTTGTCGGTGGTCGAGTTGACTTCGATGCGGATGGTGTTTTCGATGCGCTTGATGTCCTCAAATTGGGGACCAAGCCACTGAGGTGCGGTACGGAGGGAGTAGCGATCCTGCCTAAGGATGCCTGTGTCTTCCTCAATCTTGACCTCGGCCTCTTCACCCCGGGCAAACTTGGAGTCGGACAAGAGGGACCAGATCAGGTGGGCAGCCTCGATCTGACCAGGGTGGGGGCGTGCGTGGCCGACAAAGGCATGGAATGAATCGCGAGAGCCGAGCATGGCTTCGACAGACATGGCGGTGAGGACCTGTGAGGGATGAGAACAGTCAAGGGGTGCGAGTAGGATCGACTTACGGATCCGAGGACGGCAATGTCCTTGGCGCCATTGGTAGCGAGTGCGGCGACACCTGCGCTGAAGGCAGTGCCATTGAGGATACCGAGGTGCTCCTTGGACACGAGGGGGAGGGGAGTCGTGCCAGTGAGTGCGAGGGCCTTGTTGGATGTGTAGGTGGTCAAGGCTGGTGAGAGGGCCGAGTAGAGATGCGAGACCTTGACGGGTTCGTCCTGGACTGAGGAGGCGGGTGTGCTGGGTGAGGCAGGGGAGACATCGCCGGATTCGGATGCAGGTGTGATCGTACCCGAAGGAAGTGCGGAGGAGAATGTGGTGGCGACAGGGAAGCGTGGCGTGGGAGTCTTTCTGTAAGAGGGAATAGGTGGGCCGAGCATCCAAACGCGGATAGCGGGATCCCCAATGAGCATGCCGGCGATGTACGAGAGAGAGGACAAGTCTAAAAGAGGAAGGTGGGTAACACGGATGAAAATAGGGGTAAATACGAACCACCACTGGCAGAGATGCTGCCTCGAAGGGGGACGAGGGGGACAATGCCCTTTTCAATGACCTCGACCATCTTCTGAACGAGTTCCCACCTGACACCAGAGTGACCACGGAGGAGGGAGTTGGTGCGCACAAGCATGGCAGCACGGGTCCATGCAGGTGGCATCGTGGTCGAGTACGACTGGTTCGAGAGAGGGAGAGGTGCTGGAAGAGATGAGCAGAGAAGGCGCAAGAGAGGAAAACACATACCAGGGGGACCAGGGCGGGCCGTGGACGAGGGAGTGATGACACCAATGTGCTGGTGCTGGAGAAGGGCAGCACCGAGTGCGACAGGGTCATCTGTGCGTGTGTCTGCACTTCCACCAAAGCCAGTGGAGACACCGTAGATGGAGAGACCAGCCTCGACCTTGGACGAGATCACCTTGCGCGAGGCATCGTGGGCAGCCCGAACATGTTCGCTCGCGGTGAGACGGAGAGGTGGTGCAGCGGGCGAAGCGATGGGCGAAGGCAGATAGCGTGCAATTGCCGCAATCTGTGCCAGCGAGAGGTCGCTGCCGGTGAGGGTGACGGGTGCACCAGACCTGTTGGGGGTGTGAGATGAGCAGAGAAAAGAGCGAATGCACAGACAGGTAAGAGTCGAGTTCGTGAATGTGTTGGATGTACTGGTCGATGAGAGAGGACATGATTGACTGGTTTGAAACTGACCGACCTCGTCCTTTTTATGTCTGAAAAGATCCGCCCGTTGAAGTCTCTGCGCGGGTCTGACGTCGTATTGAACACAGATCCAATCGAGATCACACCATTGCCTTTTTGGGCATCGCCGGTAAAGCTCCGCTCATCTCAGATCCGTCCCAATACAGCACTACACAGCACCGATCTAATCGGGAACAGCCCTCCTCTCTGGCCAGTGACTCAGTGCTGTAGACACTCCATTCTTACCATTCCATACCATTCCAAGACACCGAGACTAGTCATTTGGACATCACAGAGTACCTGGTATGCACAGAAACACTCGGGAATGGACATATCAGATATCCGGTATTCATCTTGCTCAGCGAAAGATTGGGTATTGAATATAGAATATCAGACACGACTCGGGTTCTTGCCATGTGCGTGTTCCGTACAACAGGACAATAGCCTCAGAGACATCGCCGACAACCATCACCATCAGACTCTGCCTTGCGTGCGAACGCGCACTCTGATGCTTACATGGGAATGCCACACCGTTCGTATGGTTTGCAATGTTCATTCCCGCGGTCCGTTTCGTTGCGGTACGCAGCGCCTCTCCTCTCCTCTCTCTTCTCATCCTCACTCACCTGTACTCACGCTCACAGCCCAAGCACCCAGGTCATCTATCTGGTCCCCGACATGCACCGAACGCATGAGCGTGGGGGGCGCACTCTCAGCTCATCCGCATCGGTCCCGCTAATTTCCCTCCCGGTCAGTCACCTTTGACTGAATAAAAAGTACTGCTCACCGCACAGACATAGCCTACGGTGATGTAACTTGGAATCCGTGATCCCAGCCAACACTAGACCAGGTAACGTATCTCATCGCTCCCTCACTCACACACGACCAACGGAATGAAAACAACGGATCAGCAGCTCGGAACAACCGTTGGTACCTACGGTCTTATTTTTGAGCCGTCTAGACTCTCCGTGTTCTTCGTTGGGCATCAGAATCAATGAGTGTCTAGTGGCGCACCCTGCCACATCAAAGAATCACTCCGAAGACGCCAAAAATAGAGCACGAAGAAGACGACATCAACGCGCCTTGGTGGCAGTGACATACGGGATCGCACATGCCAATACTCGCAAGATTCTTCTCCACACTCGGGCGCGCGCGTAAGAGGGCATTGCAGCACAATGAGACAGGGCGTAGACAACGCATCATCACATGGGCACCTCGGACCGGGGTAACAATGTTCATGAACGCCCTTGTTCACAGGCGCGCGCGTCTTGTCCACGTTCAGAGGTACTACACTCACGCTCACCAAAATGACCACCGACATGATGGCCAAGATCGCACCATCTCGCGATCGTTGCTACGCCATCCCGAATGCTTGATGGCCGGTTCTGATTGCCAGCGAGGTGAGACCTCCCGACACAAGTCGCTCACTTTTGGTTTGCACAGGTAGCGTGCGCAGCGGGAACATCTAGGTACCAAGGCCACAATTCTACAATACCACCCGTACTTGACGGCCATAGGATCCGATAGCAACCGGTCTCAATCTCTCGCAGTGATTTCTGATCCCGTTCACTGAAAAAATGACCAGCGCGGTCTGCTTTTCTTTCTTTTTTTTCAACCTCCAGACGCAGTAGTTCAACACGACTCGGATGCCGTAAGAATCTCATCGGGACCTTGACAACAGAGATGGATCACACTGATTCCGCACTTGACGGAGCAGTCGGAGTCAACCTCCGAACTCGTCACCTGTCGCGATGTTCATATTCTGGGGGCACCCGTATCCGTCCAGGTGTGCGCGTGTCGGCGTCGACTAGCGAGGCCCACCCGAGTCACTCGAGGCCGGAACGACGCCAGATCTCAAAGACAAGCTCGACGATCGCACGATCGGCGCGAGGATGTGTTCACAGAATGCTTCGACAAGAATTAATTGATCCGAGAGAACATGGGGCTCGGAGCCTGACCCCACACCAAACTATCCCCAGGTCCTACGGCGGCCGCGATCGCCAAACTCCATGTGTGGGGGCATGCCAGGTGCGATCGACAGGCGGCCGTGTAAGCCATGTGGTCTCCTCGTTCGTTAGCCCGCGGAGTTCCCGAGCGAGCGAGGTTGCGTCTGTATTCGTTTTCGCGATTGTGTGGCAGCTGGGCATCATCAGATGCGAGCGCAACACTTCAAGAGGGGAGAACGGTGGGTGGCACGGGTGGGATAGTCGACACTCTGCAACAGAGACCGCTTCCCAGAAGCAGCCTTCGTATCGCCACCTCCCTTACGCCACGGTCTGCATCCACAGGGTCGGACACGTCTAGATGAAAGACAGCTTCACGCCAACGTCTGCACGCCAAATGCCATCTATTTCCACTCACAAACCGACTCTGCACAATGGTGTGTGACAGCGGGGATCTCACCCTGCCAGTTCACCACGGCGCTGTCTGAACAACCAGTCCTCGCCATTGCTAAACATATCTTTGTCGCGAGATATAGCTCTTACTTCCGTGCAATGGACACGTGTCAGGTAGGATACGTTTGCGTGACGGCGGACGTTCGACATGATTGATGTACAGGAAGTAGATTTGACGTGTTTGGTCAAGCATGTAAACGTGGACGGGCACGGCGCTGTTGAACATGATATGAATGTGAATCTGGATCCACGGTTGAGAAGCTAGTTCGCACCTTGGTCGCTTGTGGTGACCATGATGCTCCGGTCGTATTGCAGGAAGGTTTGAACGGCTTTTTTTGACGGTGATTGACATCTACGCTCTTGGACGTGCCCTGCGGAGGCTTTCTAAAGGTTTCCAAAGTATGGTCATGCTAAAAAAATGATGGGGATAGAGAGATAGAATCTCGGGTGCGATATGGTGACAGGCCATAGAGATCGGATACACTGGTCTGAGGCGATGTTCTTCTGTCCAAATTTGAAGGAAACGCGTGCTCCAAATCTAAAACGACAGACGTATGGCCCCGTTGGACATACTGGTGGTTGAGACATGCTTGTACTTGATTCAGTCAGTCAGTCGCTCCTCGCGACAATTAATCACACCTACCATGGCCAAAACATGCATCGCAACCAGGGCAAACCGCGATGATCGCGCTGTCAGTTGTAGAAATAGTCAACTGAAGCGAGCATGCTCTTTTGTCCAACATCACATTCAGATAATCCGGAATGGAGAAACGCGAACCCCAAATCCAACTTACCAGACGTGCAATCCCGTTGGACATATTGGTCCTGAGACATACCACGGCGTACTCGATCCAGCCTAGTCGTTCCTCGCGACAACCATTTCGCGTACGCCAAGACATCCATCGCTACCGGTGATTCGCGTGATCGGTTTTTATCCTCTCAGACTTCTTTAATACAGCGTTCGAGAAATACGAATGAACTTGGGGTCATATTCTTCTACGAGTATTGACCGCATCATCTGATTGGCGTTAGATCAAGAGGGCCACCCCATGACAATCCGCAAGGGACACACAGGTGACTTGTCATCGTATCTCCCAATCGTTGGGAAATGCGGTACACCTACTAAAAGAACCACGCCGTCGTGAGCACAAGGGAGGAAGGTGGAGTAGTACAAGACCTTAGGGTGTCATCGGGTCTCCTGTGTGTTGGCGTAGTGAACGGACATGTTTATCGAGTTCAAACTGGTTTCTTTTTATGATTATTTTCCGAGTTACAAAAATGTAAAATTATTTACTTTCTACCATCTTCATCCAATCGCGGTCAAGATGGTACGCTTGGTGCCTTTACTCTACTCCTACATGTGGGACTAAATACGCTCTAGGGAAAGGCCAAAAAGACACGCAAATTTGCGGCGGTCAAGCGTCTACTCAGTCCCAAGGACGCACGCTTGTATGGCGTTTACTGTCATCGCGTGAGGCATCTGAATCACAACCCGACAGGAAGGAAAACCAGCTGAAACAAAAGAAAAAAGAGGAAGAGGAGAAAGTAAAAGCGGTCCGTCGCGTGTACGTGCTCGATTACATGCACCGCAGCCACTGATTTACTGTCCGTCAAAGGCCACAAATCGCATCCTCTCTCTTCCTCGCTCACAATACAGAACTCGTACCACCATACCGTGTGCTTATCGACACCAATTTCATCAACTTTAGTCTTCAAAACAAGTTGGAGCTGATCAGCGGTATGATGGATTGTCTGTATGCCAAATGTGCGTGCTTGTCCGTCGCAACAGCATAAACGATCACCCGACCATTCATCACAAGGTATACCCTGTGTGACCGATTGCGTGATGGCGGAGCTTGAGAAGCTCGGTCACCGCTACCGTGTGGCCCTTCGGTGAGTGCCTGCCTCTCTCTGACCGCAAGACTGAACAATGCCTCCAGTGTGGCCCGTGATCCTCGATTTGAACGCCTCCATTGTAGTCACACTGGCACCTACGCTGACGATTGCCTCGTGCAACGGGTCACAGCACACAAGTGCTACATCGTTGCGACGTGTGATCGCGAGCTTCGGCGACGGATCCGTAAAATTCCGGGAGTCCCACTCATGTATATCGTCGCGAGACGATACGCTATCGAACGACTGCCTGATCAAGGGGCACCCATATAATCCGCCAATGAAGTCTTCTCGATCGTCTCACCTTATCGTGTGATTTATCACGCTCTGAAACAAGCGAACTCTATCGAGCGGTGCCAAGAGCTGGAGGAGTTGCCGTGGGTTCAGTGGTTCACACAGGTTCCTTCCGTCAGGTAGAATGGTATTTGCGTCGACCTAGCTGGACATGTTTTACAGTTTCTGCACTCATAAAGAATTCTAGTGCGTAGGCATTTGTCCTCAACTGATGACCACGCCCACCGAAGCTATATCGTATCAGATAGGACATGCGTCGTACTTTGTTGGTTTGATGCAAGCAGGTATGTTTCCCAGTTACTCGTGCTGCATTGGCTTCTTCCATGCTCCCTGATCAATACCCAAAAACCGCGCTGCGACTACCAGTTCTCATTCATGCAGTGTGTGAATGGAACACGAGCACATAAAGAGGACATGTTAACCCCTCTGCCCTGCGGCTGGTCTACATGCGTCTTGGCCGTGTTCATCACGGTTGTAAAATGCTTCCACAAGATTCTGAGTTCGTCAGCAATTTTTGTGTTGGGACGACTTGAAGATTCTCCCAGGGACCAGGAGGCAAAGGCGGATTCCCCCACCACTAGGTATCGTTCTATTCCAGGGGACTTGGATGTTCGTAAAAGGTGCTGACCGTGGGTTCCAGGATGACCCGGTTTACCACATTTCGCGACTCACGTCAAGTCTGCGTGATAGCAAGGGAAATTCCCGCCTTGAACCCCTTATCTGCCCCGATCGTTCTCATGCCATAAGTCATTCGCGGGAGGGTGAGGCGAGCGCACCGCCAATTCGATGGCGCCCATTATTATCGAGGACAACTGCCACAGAAACATGCTTACAAAACTGCGAGAGGTCATCCCCCGTGCTAACCCGGATCAATAGGTGTCCACAATCTTTTTGGCGACTAGACGCACTGCAGTCGTCGTAATGATGATTGTTCTGTATCATCAGATCCACGATGTCATCGGTACGGCCCTGCAGGAGATATCTTTTTGATGAATCACACGTGCGACGACTTGGCTACTGTATTGCAACCAATACATTCAACATTCTCAGATCATGATAAGTTCAATGATTGCGCAGCAGGTCGAATTCTATGAGAGTGAGAGCGTTGTAAGATGAGAACAAATCATCACGTGACCCAGGCGCGTTTGACAACGAGACGCACTGCAGCGTTGGTCGTTCTCCTCTGTATCAAACCCAAAGTATCGCGCCTAAAATAGAATGTCGACAAGTGCGCCGGGTGCGCCACGATCAGATGATGCGACCCCTGCGGGATATCCGTATTCCTGGTCTCCTGGAGCGACGTTCTCCATAGACGAGTTTGTTGCAAAAGTATGCTTCGGTCATCTGTAACACGGTTTGCCACTCACTAGTCTTTAGTACAAACCGTCTATGGTGCAGAATGACGGAACAAAGCCTGTGAGCACCCATCTATTGCGGTAAACATTGCAGCACTGATGCCGCCTGCCTAGTGGATATGGGTGAGACGGGAAGAGAATGCTAAATCGCCGTCAGTCGAAAACGAAGCAGCAGCTATCGTGGAAGCTACGACCCTTTGTGAGTGCGTCGGCCTCGTTATATCAGGGGAGGCTCAAGCTGTTCCAAGTACAACAAGTGACTGAAAGGGTCAAGCAAATCAAGGTGAGATGGGTAACTTGTGTTGCCATTTCGTCTGAAATTCGTGCAGAATGACGAGTCTATTCCTATGCGCGGAAACAAGAAGACAGGCGCACAGAGCAAAAAAGAGGTTCGAGAGCAGGTCAATCAATCCTCCTGCCGCTTGAGAAGTTTCACGAACCTCATTCGCGTACAGGTGCAAATGGAAGCTGCTAAGAAATTGAAAGAAATATCCGGGACTCGTGGTTGCACTTGTGGGAAATGGTAGGTTCTTGGATATCTGCCGTTATTGCGCTCCATCCCTGCGTGATAGGTTGATTTTCGCGCCTTCGGACAAGGTGGATGTAATATGGGGCAAAATAGCTTGTGAGATATAACAGCTGTCAATCACTTCTGACTCATGTTCTCAAATAGCCTCTTTGGCCTCAGGCCCTCTATCTTCTACCTCTGCTTTCTGTGCAAAGGTGTCAACATCTCCAGAGTATCCAACCCCTGGGTATCAGCATCTGATATGTATATACATGCCAGATGTTTATAACAAAGAAGATGTCATCACTGTAAGTTCCAGTCCAAAACTTCCCTCTGAATACTAAGGTCTCATATGTAGGTCATGAAAGTACTTTTGAGACAGCATGGGCTCAATCTCAGTGGAGTAAAATCTGATCTATACACAACAATAGGCATGTATCTTTTATATACATATATTATCCTCACTAATCCTGATGGGAAGGTCTGGATAGTAAACATCCAAGTGGCATACCATCAACTGCAAGTGGAAACTATTACTTCTTGTATAGTGATACTTGAAATTCTTGTAGGTTTGGAAGAATGCATCATTGCTCAAGGAGTCTGAAATCAAGGTATGTATGCACTTTATACTCCAATATTCAGCTATAGTAATTTTGCAGGAGCTGAAAGATGCATATTATGCTGAGCTGTCTTCTTCTAAGACTAAGACAGATGCTACAGCAGACAAGGACCTTAAGCCAGCCAAAGGGAAGTTCAAACCTCTTGTTAAAAGGAAGGCTCTAGATGACCCCTTTGCATCTGATGATGAACCTAATTTCTCCAAGAATGAGGTGTCTACTGATATGGGTAGAAAGAGGAAGGGTGAGGGTGATACTGGAGCAAGTTCCAATAAATCCCCAGTCAAAAGAATAAAGACTTAGTGATTGAGTTATCTTGAATTGGTATCCTTACATTCATGCAGCCCAAGTTTAATAGTGAAGAGCTTAATTGGTCAATGTTTATACATATTCTAGGGGTACATCTACATTGAACAAAATAAAGATATATGAATGCAAGTTGGGTATGCACATGCAGAACATCTACAATTAGAATTTATGAAACATTGACCAGGTACTTTGAGTGAAGATATGAAACACACCAAGTCTAAATCTATGAGGGTTTAATTCTTCCCCTGAGAAATTGCATTGCATATTGTGATGCTTTAGCAAGATCATTACTCATGCCAGTGCCCAAGTTCAGAGGTGTCAGAGGCTGAACAAAACCCTCTATGAACTCCCAGGTTTGCTGTGCTTGCCACAAGTCCAAAAGAGAAATAGCTGATCGGATGTATAACCAAAGAGACTCATGAGTGGGATATTCCTGCACAAGGGACATGGCATGGTCAAATAGGTCTTTCTCAATAGCCATCCCCATCAAGGATGAATCTTTGCTCTGGAGAGCAGCTTGAGAGAGCGAGAGAATGTAATGGATCGCACTGTAGTCTGATACATGGCGATCAATCCATTCCTTGACCCCTGCAATTTCATGGCGGAAAGTTGAAACAAAGCCGACAGTATCTGTACCAGCAAGGTAATCCGAGAGAAGGCCGAGCATACATATCGTCCTATGTGTCCACGCAAAGTAGTTCCGCGGATAGAGTTCGCAAGCCTGGGATACCAATTTGAACTCTTGCTGAAGGGCATCGCTCGACGCAAAATGAGGACGAGGATGGGAGTCGGCATGTGGAGTATCAGAAAGGTATACATGGTCATTGGCGCTGAGGATCCATCGTCTGTGATACCACAACTCGGCGTGTTTGGCACAGTGCTGTGAAGAAAGAAGGGACGCCATGAATCGCAGTTCAACCTGCGCATCGATCAGACGCATCTGAACAAGATGCTTTCTCGCGTTGAGAGCTGTCCCATGCGACGGGTTGGCGAGTACTAGAACGGACGATGAGGCAATCAGGGTGTCGATTACTAAACCATCGAAGTCAGTGTTTTGTTGGACCTCCGCCGTGGGCTGGGTTGGTAAGCGGTCGCGAACGGGCCGAAAGACACCAATGGCATATAGATAAACTTGATAGAGGATTTTTTGCGGGATTCCGAGATTTTCCTCTAGGTAAAAAAACGGGGAAAATGACGACTCCGGCTCGATGTTCCCTGGATCTCGCGGCTGCATCCAGATGGAGCCATCGCCGGGAAGAATCTCGATGGTCTTACTGGGAGGTGTATGTCAGTCGCGGATATATTTTGTTTGGGATTACTCACGGGCACTTGAGTAGGAGTGATACAAGGAGCTCGTAAAGGACTGCTGAGGTCGGAGTGGTGGTGGGCATGTGGCAAGTTAGCATCACCAGATCAAATCGTTGTTGTGTGGAACAAGGCTGCAACCGGACACCGTTTGGCTCCGCAGCGCACAGAGTTAGGCTAGTCCGCTCAAGCTACCCTGTTTTGCTTAGTTGGTTGTTATTCTAGATGCGCAGGGCTCGCTCGGCCAAGCACGCTTGCGGACTATCGATATTCATTCGGACTCGTCCTACATCCCTGTCCGCTGCGTTCCCCTACCTGATCCTCTGTCATCTTTCCTAGGTTCTGGTTCAACCAATTCCCCACCCAACATTCAGACTTCACAGCGCGCCCTCCTCCGTTCTTCGCCCTCTGAAGTTGTGCTCGTTCTTGCCTACGCTGTGGTCTGTTTTGTTCCCTGCCAAGAAACGATTGCAGCGTTGCCAATTTTTTTTATCCCCCCGCTGCTAATATCCCGCCATCCCTTCCCTCGTGTGCAATCATCCTATTCTTGACCGCGGTTGATAGTTTTTATTTCATTGTGCCTTGGGCCTTGCCAGCTTGGCGTATTCTAACTGGATTGTGTTCAGCACGTGGTGGTCATGCGCCTTAAAACCTTTTCCAATACTTCACCTGTGAGTCTTCTGCAAGTTCTTTCGTCTCCACTCATCTAGTCCTAACACTCGTTCCATCCATTCCAACTTTAACCCAAGGTGTATCTTGAGTTGTTCCCTTACCACCCTCCACCACCAATATCACCCTTCAATCTGGGGCTCGGGAGCATGCTTCCGCTGACTAGCTAATGTGGCTTTGCGTCCTCACTACTTGCAAGTCAATCCTTCGGGTCTATAGCATCATTTTCTCAGAATCCATGCCACCATTTGTGTTGATGGTTGACATTCAGTTGCTAGTAGGGTTGTGCGTCTGGCTTACGATCCTCTCATTTTACGCAGTAGGCCGGTGTGGACAAAGGACATGGGGATATCTATGTCTCGTCAGAGGTGCCTTCTCTCTTGGCTATTGTTCGCGTGCGCGACTGTATTCATGCTCAAAGGCAGGTTGGCAATGACATTACTGCGGCGAACATAATCTCATTTGTGGTTGTTAAATTTCAATCAGGGTTGACCGAATGCAGAGACAAAGCTAGGCTTCCAGAAGCTAGTAGCTCAGGAGGATTCATGACGGGACTGGGATGCTGCTCGTGCCGTAACCATCGAAAGCGCCGTTCAGGCATTCAAAGATCATCATTGAGTCCACGTGCCCTGTCATGGTGCACAGCACGCGAAGCATGATTTGCAATGAGCAACGGCAGGCTCGCGTTGATGCATATCATCCAGGAACTGTACGCTTACTTTCTTGTCTGTGTGTCACACTGCGGTCAGGGACGCATCCGGGCAAAGCACCAGATCTCGCTGCCGGAATGTGGTCCTTCTGGGTTTAGTGGGGTGGTAGAGGTTAGATGATGCAGCCAGGTGATCACACTGACCTACAAGAAGATGTTCGAACGGCTGGTGATTGACTTTGGATGTGCAGTCGCGGACTCCGCGATAGGGGCAGCCAACAGAGTATTGTTAAAGAAACGGATGGTGTTTGTGCATTTTGGTGCAAGTTTTCTAATCAATGCAGGCTTCTCTTTTCTGAGGCTTGTATGGAGTGGTGCTCTCCGTTCCAGATATTCATATTGATTTTGGTGTCAGAGACGTGCGGAAATAATTTCAGTGGGATTTAAGTATTAATGACAAACATAGTGACCTGCATCAAAAGGTGAGATACAGCATATCTGAATGAGATAGTTCATTACCCATATAGCCACCAAGGCTGTATTGCACTACGCAGTTATTGCGATGCACCGACGAAAGCAGTACCGTGAGAAACTCTGTACGTGATCCTTCTGGTCATGAATCTTTCAGTTTCGCTCCACCCCCGGGAGTTCGCTTGGCCTTACGGAGTCCGACACATGCCAGTTCACTCGAGGATAGCCGATGTTCTGGCAGTTTCAATATTAACATGATATTGGACCCATCTTACATATCTGGCACGTCGAGAATTGGATGCCAATGCATATTCCAGGTCAGCGAGTTGAGCCACTCCAGTGCTGTCTGAGTAACACTTGACTTGTTTCTTGCTAGTACCGTCAAAATACTGTTCAAGACTTTGGGAGGCATGTTGGAATCCGCCATGGCCAAGAAGCTCGCCCAAGCTCTCATCGCAGTCTACGTTATCAGTGCTATCCTTTACTCATCGTACTTTCTGTTCGTGATTACAGCGCCGAGGATTAAAGATCTGGCCCAGCACACATCCACAGGCACGAGGAACGGGATGAGGTTCCCAGGCTTCAAGCAAGCCTTCACCTCGTTGGATCTTACCGGCGAGATGTTGGATTGGCCAGTAGCGTCCATTACCGCGCGTGCAAGTAGTCAAGTTGCAATGAGAGAATCGCTCTTTCTCTCAAAGGCTTTTTCTCAAAGTATGCAACCGTGCAGGATTATTCCATACTATTACAAGGGTTCAGCAACCTTTGAGGACGACGATATCACCATCACCACGCTCGTGACATTTAACCGATTCAAGGTATTTGGGGAACTGGTAAAGCGATACAGAGGTGAGGAGACAATCTCTTGGCTATTTTTACGTCATAGTATCACTGTGGGCAGGTCCTATATCCGTTGCCGTTCATGTGGTACCTAGCGACTTGCAAGTTGTTCTCGATGCGCTACACGAACTATACACGTCGGTTCCAGGAATGTCCAGTTTCGTCGACGTGCATCTCGTTCTCTCCCCATTTGCACGCCAGATGAACACCTGGCGCAATGCTGCCCGTCTATTTGCACGCACGCAATTTGTCATGATGCTGGACGTCGATTTCGCCATCTGTACCGACTTTCGAAGTCACGTTCGAGCCAGTTTGGATGGCGAGGTCGGACGTGCCCTTCAGGACGGCTACGCAGCTTTGGTCGTCCCAGCGTTCGAATACACCAATCAACGAGATGGTGTCAACCCAGATGCGTTTCCGAATGACAAAAAGGTTCGTTTTTAGTTCTTCTGATCACACCGACGAAGGTAAAGCTATTTCAGGGCCTCATGGAGCTGGTTCAAGCGGGAAAGATTGGCATGTTTCACAAATCTTGGGCTCCGGGACATAACAGCAGTGATTACCCACGGTTTTATGGTGCGCCTCCGGGAGAGGTGTACAAAATAAAACGGTATCAGTCCGCATACGAACCATATGTCATCCTTAAAAAGGAGGGCCCACCTTGGTATGCCTTGGATTCCGGCTGTCGCATTGCCGCCTGCCATGCTCACTCTCACGTTGTAGGTGCGATGAACGCTTTGTTGGGTATGGAGGAAATAAGGCGGCTTGTCTGTATGAAATGTATCTCTCGGGGATGGAATTCTTTGTTCTCGCAGATCATTTCTTGATCCATCAAAGTCATGTGTACGAAGAAACTGCTCGCAAACTCGAGGTACGCGGTTCACTGGGGTTTATCGATTCTTTGCCCCCTGAGTTCCTTGAAGCGAAAAAGTAATCGTAAAATTTATCAAGAATTTAAAGAAGAGATCTGCCTCCGGTAAGCCCAGCTCATATCTATAGGCCGTACCCCGATCTTCATGGACTCGTTGATCATGCCCGCAAGATATCTCCGACAGCATCGCGACGCGGATAGGCGGAACACCACTATGGGACACAATGTAATAGAGGAATGTAAGAAGCTCAAAGGGGTCTCGAGTTCAGCTATATATGTGCGCCTGTTCCCACCCGTATGTATTTAGACTGCGCTCACGGCTTTCCCCTAGATCATGAATGGAAAGGTGTAGGGCACTCCCTGCTTTAGTATCCCTTCGGCAATCAAATATTTTTGTGGCATGCGTCTCTTCTGTAACGAAAAAGAGTTTTGTCGCCGAAAGGTGCTTCTATTGGCTGGACGCGGGGAATATGCGTCGGTTACTCCGGCAGTGCAAAGATGCGAGTTTGTTGGACCTCGGTGGCGAGACTCAACCTGATGGATTCGGCCGATAAGGAGCTGATTGACCAGATCTGACACGACATGAAGCCTAATTCGCAATACAAACTGCGTCTTATCGCATTCATAACATCGGACACTACTGTGAGTCCAAATTTGCCGGCTTAGACCAGCTGATAGTCTGGACTCTGATATTACACACAATCTGATGATCAGCCTACATCGACTCCGAGTCACCAGAAACGTTCCTAGTAGGCATATTAAACTTGGGCACGATGCAAACGGCTCATTAGTTGAGTCAAAACTATCCATTTCCGGTTAGCCGGAACTCTATGACGAATCATGTTGCCGGTGAAGTTCGATGAAATATGCCGGTGTCCCAGCGCGTCCGAGTCGTTAAGACGGGGTCAAATTGCAACCAACGTGTAAGCACTGTTGTGTAGATGTGGGTTATTTAAACTTATACAGCAACCCCATATGCTGTGTAGATCTGCGGCCTAGCAGCGTACAAATTCAGCTGGCGGACGTATCTTGAACATGGACACTTGGCTCATCGCACACTGCATGGCTAAACTCCCCCCTCTCACGTATTTCTCTCACCCAGAGGCTTCTCTTGACGAGTTCTTCTCCGGAGAGGATAGAACGCTTATGGGCTTTCCCGATCAGTCGTCTGTTTGGCAGAGGTAGGTTCACTTCTTAGTTGGAAGATAAAATGTCCGACCTCCTGTAGGCCAGCCCCACACGAGCTTCAGTTTTTGAGATCGCTCGGCCAGAGTCTTGGGACCGACCCTACGATGGCGAGCACCAGCGTACCCCACCATTATCGTGAACGACCACTCCCCCGCAGCCACTCCTCCGACTTTTCCCGTCACCACCCGAGCATAACGGCCGATGAACGTACCATGAGTCAACTACTGGATGAGTATCGTTCCTTCGCGAACACGGGGGAAGTCTATACATCGCTTGCCGGTCCGGTCACGATGTCCGTTTCGCCCTCTCTGTCCCCACCCACAATGATGCAGGTGCCTGCAACGTCATCCACGGCTCCGCACGTGGTATCCTGTGCAGACAAGGATGAATCCAAGCCCGTACAGCCGCAGATTACCACTGACAAGAGCTCCTATACTAGGCCACGGTATCAGTGCAACTGGGAAATAGACGAACAACGACCGTGTGGGGAGTGGATCGAAGGGGGCAGCAAAGAGGTCTGGATACATGTCCGGACATCCCATGGCTTGAAGGGACAATACAGTGGTTGGTGTCACTGCAGGTGGAGCGGGTGCCTAGAAAAACTCAAGGTCAGCAGTCTGCGGCGACATTTGGCTAAGCATCTGGAGATCAGATGGCGTTGTACTGGCTGTGAGACGGTGTTTTCGCGGTATGACTACGCGCGTCGACATATCAAGCGAAACAAGGAGTGCAATGGTTCCAATTGCTATCCACTTGGTCCCAGAGACAGCGATAGGGAACGGAGTACTCGGTCACCGATGGTTTAACACTTGGCGTATATCGCTGGGCCCCGATAAGCACTACATTTGATGCAGATACCCATTGCTAGTGTACTTGCCATCTATTGATACCCAAACGTGTTATTCTCGTACTTGCAGTAGTTGGTATCGTACTTGTCTGAATCTAATGTTGGACAGAGACAAGTGACCGCGCTCCGACTCCAAGCGTGGCGGTGCACATGTGGCGGTGCTGACGGAGTAAGTACGTGTCTGGTTCCTTGACTAGTTTCACCTCCACCTACTGACTCACTTGCAGAAGCTCTCTGAGCATTGGCCACTTCATTTTACTATGGCTGCGTGTCATAGAACACGAACACGTCGGGCTGCCTGGTTGGCCTTTGGGCTTGTTGCGCTGGCTGCATTCTCCGTGTCTGCAAAGCCAGAGGCATCGCTTTCAGCCCAAAGTGTAAGAAGAACACCTTGCATGTCCGCGTCTGTCTGATCATTTCGTGCTTTCAGGTACAGCCCGAGGCCACACTCGAACCTGGCGCTTATAATGTGCCCGTGACACCCGTAAGTCTTTCTTTACATTCCACCCGTTGTTCTCGAAGCACTGCATCATTCACAACGGCCACTCTGAAGACACCGCAACGTCCTCCAGCGGAAGCCGAACAAACTGCCGAAGGTCTGCTTCTATTCTGCTGACGATACCTGTCACCGGCTGACATGCAGTTAGCTGCTCGGGCCTTCAAGCTTGCGATGATCACACTCTCCAACCTTACCGCGCACCCAACACCCTATGATTACGACCCGTTCTCGCAATCGAGCACATCACAAACATCTTCGTTCCTCTCCTCTTATCTATCCAGTGCACAAGGTCAGGGACCCTTTGGAAGTGCTCTTCGCATAGCGATCAAGCTCCGTCAAAAACTCTCTCCCTTTCGGCTGTTTGCTTGGATGGATAGTTCAGCCATGGCTGCACGGAAAAAGGGCGAGGAAATGCGTGGCAAGGCAATCAAGGTGATTGATTTGCTCCAGTATTCCGCCGAGCTTGGAAACACGGATGCACTCTATGCACTTGCTCGGCTGTCTCTTGTATGTTGCTTCTTGTATCTCGTGTGATCGCTTAGGTTAAGGGAAGATTTCAGTTCCCCCCAAGCGTCTATTTTGCGTCGAACCCTAAACTTGCGCACTCGTATTTCTCCACTCATGCTTCTTTGACTGGGAACGCGTCCTCGCAAGCAATTCTTGCATTCTTCCACGCCACAGGTTATGCGGATACTGTTCCGGTGGATCAGGCCAAAGCTATGTTGTACTACACTTTTGCGGCACAAGGAGGTCACAAGGGCGCTCAAATGACGCTTGCTTACCGCTATTGGAGTGGTATTAGTACACTGGAGGATTGTTCTCGGGCCGTGGAATGGTATGAAACGGCCGCTGATTCAGGTAAACGGATCTGGCCAGCATAATGTTATACGTGCGATGCATTGACTCGTATTCGCAGCCATGGAAATGTTCTTGTCCGGCCCTCCCGGCGGACTTACCCTGCCTTACACACATACCCGTCTCTCCGATTTGGACGGAGGTGTGTACGGACCGGGTGCGAGCGTCGCGTCGACAGGACTCAATGTTGCGAAGCCGGCCGTGAAGGCAGGTTTCGCCCAGGCTGCAGGTGAGACTTGGGAGGATCTTCTCGAGTACTATATGGTACAGTTTCCGTGAGCGTCGTGAGTGTCTTGACTCACCGTATTCCAGTTCAATGCCGATCGTGGCGAAATGGACTTTGCGTACAAACTTGGCAAGATCTTTTATCAAGGGAGTATCTACGCGGGTTCAGGTGGAATCAGCTCCGGTTCTGAAGGTGTCGGGTACATTGGTCAAGATTTCGGTCTCGCTCGATCCTACTTTCTCAAGATTGCGCGTCAGGTTTGGCCACGTGATCCGCTCAATCCCCTCCAGCACAATGCTTTGAACGATAAAGCAGAGGGAGTCGCCCAACCTGGGTGGGCAGCGAAAAGTGCCGCTTACCTGGGGAGGATGTACCTGCGCGGGGAGGGTGTGAAGCGCGACTATGAGATGGCGATGATGTGGTTCGAACGCGGAGCGGAGTACAGCGATCGGGAGTGCCACAACGGTCTGGGAATCATGTGGCGAGACGGCCTCGTGAAAGGACGCCAAGACATTGGTAAGGCGATAGGATACTTTTCGCACGCAGCGGGGCAAGAACTGGCAGAGGCCCTCGTTAATATGGGCAAGCACCATTATAGTACGTGCACACGAAAGTGTCCTCGTGGGACGACCTCATGTTTCGAATCTAGGCAGGGGCGAGGTCAAGCTGGCGGCGACCTTTTTTGAGACAGCTATTCGCTACGGGTCTCCGTTCGAGGCGCACTTTTACCTCGCCAAGATCCATACGATGAACATGCACACTACTGGACTTCCGCAAGGTTATGTGGCCGGTTCGTGTGCGAATGCTGTTTCATTTTACAAGCTTGTAGCGGAACGTGGTGTTTGGGACGAAAACCTCGTTGACGACGCCGAAATCGCCTGGAGTAGTGGTACTGCGCGTGGAAAAAAGATGGCTATTCTCAAATGGTGGATCGCGGCCGAAGCAGGATCTGAAGTGGCGCAGAACAACCTCGCATATGTTTTGGACCAAGGTTAACCAGATTGTTGGTCCATGAATCCCTGCTGACGTGTGCATTACGGTTTACAGACAGAAGTATTCTGCGTCTAGCACGTTTCGCTTCCATCGAAGCATCCAATGATACCGCGCGGCTTGCGCTGACTCAATGGACTCGATCTGCTGCCCAGCGCAACATTGACTCGCTGGTCAAAGTTGGGGACTATTATTACCATGGTCTGGGCGTACCGGACGAACCAGAGTCTGCCCGCTGGGAGAAGGCAGCCAAATATTATCAGAGTGCAGCGGACACGCAGCTCAGCGCGCTTGCGATGTGGAATTTGGGCTGGATGTATGAAAATGGTGTTGGCGTACCTCAGGTAAGAGACCACAAGTTTCCTTGAGAATCGGTCTCAGGTCCATCTTCCGGACAGGATTTCCATCTCGCGAAGCGACACTATGATCAAGCGTTGGAAACGAACAGTGAAGCGTACCTTCCCGTGTTGTTATCCCTGATCAAATTGTACGCTCGAAGCATCTGGCACACGCTACAAGGCGGGAAAAATGGACTTTCTCTATGGGGATACGACGAAGATAAATGTACCGTTTTCGTTGTGTTATCTTGCCGTTCCCAGGGCTGACAAGAGCTATTCATAGTGTCCATCCTCGAGCGAGCGAACCTGAAGCGGGAAATTGATGCTGCCTCGGCACAAGCGGATGCTAAAGACGAAGAGAGGGTTATACCCACCGAGGAATTGGAGGATGAGCTGCGGGACGACGGTCCGTGGTACATGGGGAAAGCCAGAGAAGAGTTCCACAGACGACGGATGGGCGAGGCGCGTCGCGAAGAAGAAGAGGATCTCGTCCAGGTTGGTTTTCTTTTGTGATGCACGGATTATTCTTTGGCTGATCAAATTTCAGTGGGCGAGGGACAGGAGAAACGCAGAGAACGACCGAGAGGGGGATTTTGGACCCGAAGACTACTTTGATGCGGCGTTGCGGGGCGGGCACCGAGGCGAGGAAGGTGCGGACGAGTCTGCGGAGACAATGTTGCTGGTTGGGCTGTGCGTGGCCGTTGGCATCCTGATCTACATCCGCACACGGATCGTGGAGCGGGTGCGGCGCGAACAGGAAGAGCGGGAACCCGGGGAACAGCAGCAGAATTTCGGGGTGTTCCCTCCCCCTGGTAATCCTGTGCGACAGGACTGGTTTATCTGGCGATGAGGAACATCTGTACATGTATTTGCTCGACCAGCCCTTGCGACCACCGTACAAGTGTTTGGTCCTGCTTGCTGCTCGCAGTAGCGTATCGCTGCTTGGTGACTGCACAGCTTCGAGTAGGCTGTTTCAGGTCGCATTGTACACTTTCCTCCGGCAACCAAGCGTCGATCCTTTGCTTGTCTGCAGTGGCGACGAGCATAATGAGCCTCGACCTCGAAGCGCTCCAGGAGCCCATCACACGCATTCTCACCGCACCGGGCACGGACCTGTCCACGATCAGCGCGAAACGCGTACGCAAGGCGCTGCTCCAGGACCCGGCAAATGCATCGTTGAGGCTCACGCCTGAGCTGCTAAAAACACGACGCGCAGACGTGGATAAAGTCATTGCGCGCATATTTGAGCGGGTGAACCAGCCTGCATCAGACGGAGAGACGAAGCGGAAGCGCGAAGAGGACGAGGGTAGTGTGGACGCGAACGAGGTGGGCGACGGTGTGGACGGTCAACGACCTTCTGAGCCGAGCGAGGACGCAGACACATCCAAGACACCAAAGAAGAAGAAGAAGAGCAAGAAGAGTCTGGAGGAGAGCGATGCGGCGTTGGCACGCAAGTTGTCAACGGAGATCAATAGTCGGTCGAGGCGGGGTGTATCACTGGCTGGTGCCTCGAGCCCACGCAAGGCAAAGCGGAAGCCAAAGAGCGCTGAAACAGTCAATTCGGACGAGGAGGAGGAGGACAAGCCAAAGAAACGGAGTGCTCCCAAGGGTGGGTTTGCCAAAGAATATACACTCAGGTATCGCGACACGTAGCTTCGCGTTCGACGGGTTCTGACTGGGATTTTGTAGCGTTCCGCTGTCTGCGGTACTTGCGGTGGACAAGTTGTCTCGCCCGCAAGTCGTGAAAAAACTATGGGAGTATATCCGCCAAAATGAACTTCAAAATCCTTTGAACAAGAAGGAAATTATTTGCGATAATGCGCTTCGTGCCGTCTTTGCTGTCGACAAGATTGATATGTTCCGGATGAACAAAGTACTGGGACAGTATGTGGATCTACTGCCGATCATGACTTATTCATTTATTCATTATGCAGACATCTACACGATGAATAACGGCAGCAGCAGTTGAATGCATCTTTTGTCATCTCCCTCGATTCATTTCATTTTTGTGGGCAGGGAATCTCGTTCAAGGACAATGTGTATCTACATCCCCTGTATTACTTTGCGACGTACGTTGCGAAACTAAATCCTTGATATTGAACGTACATGTAAGAAAAGGAGTGCATAGGTATGTACATAAGGTAGTCGTTGGAACCGATTTGAGGCGTCCAGTAGGAAATCCAGATTCACTAGTTTAAATTCTGCAACTTCATCCACTCTTTATCAGTGGCATTGAAGTCCACCCCCTTCTTCTTCCACCACCGCCTAGCCTTGTCTCCCCCTCCGAGAGCATCTTCCAGGGCCTCCTCGATGTCACACATCCGATACTGAATAGGGAGCCCACTCTTGTCCCACCACTCCAAGACCTCGCTGCGGTTATGGCGTGTCGCCCCGGTGAGAGCCTCTCCATCGAAAGAAACCTGCAATCCGCTTCCTAACCACCACTCCAAAACATCCACCCTTCCCAGACAACTTGCGTGTTGCATTACATGCCGGTCGTACTGATAGTCGAGTTGAGACCTCGCCCACCATTCGAGGACGTTGACATGCCCGGCCGCGCTCGCCATGTCCATGGAGCGACCAATCTTGAGTGGCAAGCCATTTTGGGTGTGCTGCCGCTTCCACCAGTCGAGGATAGCGATATGATTTTTCGAGCTTGCTTGCTCGAGCGCAACTGCAGTGTACTCAAAAGGGAGACCAGAGTTGGACCACCAGTCGAGGGAGGCGATCTTCCCATTCCGCGACGCGTTGTCTATAGATTCGGCAATCGTGCCCTTTTTTAAAGGGGGCACCAACTCGGGGTGGTGTTTGAAACCGTGCTTCCACCAAGCGAGCACGGTGGTGCGACCGTGCTTGGATGCCGTAATCGGAATGAGGTCGTCCTTGAAGACAGAGAGAAAAATAGATCGGTGCTGTGTGAGTAAGAACTCGAGGATGTGGACGTAACCGAAGCGCACGGCAGCAGCAGCACCGAGCTGCGTAGGCGGATTATGGGCGGGATCACAAGCGCGTATGAGTGGCACTGAACCGGTGAGCATGGCAAGATCCGTGTCACCTGCGTCACTCCATTCGTGAGGTACTGGGAGAGAAGTGGGTACTCCAAGGGCGCGGCAGAGAGGCCAGTTCCCCAGATGGTCCAAGATGTCAGCCAAAATCTCAATTGGGAGGTCAGGCGTGCGTGATTGGAGCACCTCCGAGCCTGGTCTAATGTCATCAACGGATTCGGACGATGCGAGACTTTCTACCGAAGCAGTTGGAAAGTGATATGTGTGGAAATCGTGGTGCGCTAACCGCGATACCAGCTCTGAGTCGGCACCTGACGTGATGAGGTTGCGAACTTTGAGGAAGAGGACCAGTTCTTGGTGAGTGAACTTGGAATAGGCGTTGAATACTATGCTCGGCGATCTTTCATGGCACTGGTAGGGCAGATTCATCGTGGACCACCAGAAAGAATGAGAACATGATTCACATACCGCCATCAAGTAGATTGTAGTAGAACCTAATAGCAAAGTGCTAGTGAAACCTACTCCGAGATCACTACTAGCGAGACTTGAGAGTCCGACGGACACTCAAATGTATCTCCGCTTGCCGAGGCGGCAGAGTTTACAGAAAATAAAGGCAAGTACTGCTCATCTGCTTTTGCCATGAACATGAAATTAGACATGTCTGAAATTATCCAGGAATATGTGGGTAAATGTACGGAACCACCGACCCGTCCCCTCTTCTTGTTCCCAGAGGACACGAAGACGCGATGAATGGGTGCTAAGACGTCCGAATTGCTCGTGGCACGGCCTGACACTCGAACAGCCGCGTGAGCAATGCGCAGCTATGAGCAACATGGGGAAAGTTTTTGGCCGTGTCGCCGCACATGAGGGAAAAGAAGGAAGCTATTCGCTCGGTTTTATAGGCAAATGATGTGGGAACATTTCTCCATAAAAGGTAAGCTTGATCGAACACTAGTTATCCCTCCCAACCTTTGACTTGGCCAAGCCGACTGCTCCAACAGCTGCAGCGTCCTCGACATATTCAACATACCGAAATACACACCCTCTCTTCTTGAGTTCGTCCAACACGAGCTGCCTGTAAGCCTCAATCCCCACCAAACTGCCCCCGAAACACAAGATCGCGTCTCCTGGTATGACACCGTTTGGTTTCAGTGCGACATCCTCCTTCGGTGTCAGACACAACAATGCAATCTGATCAGCGAGGGCACCAGCACAGTTCCGTAGCACTCTCAGTGCAAATTCATCGCCTTCTTTGAACGCGGCCTCGAACACCAAGGGACAAAGTTGCGACAATCTCTTCTCGCGTGGAACTCGTTGATACGTTGGTATCTCTCGTACAACTGTAGACGTGTTGTCATCCTGTGGGTGCTGCTCAGGCACATGTATCACAGAGAGTAGCTCCGCCGTGTTCTCTTCCCCAGTTATCCCAAACCGAGCTAGTAACTTTTCTTTTAGGTTACTTCTCGGGGCGGGTCTCATCCCCAACGAAGAACGAGGAAGATCGTGCATCATTAACCGGATCGTCTCTCGACCGACGTGAAAACCGCCCCCTTCGTCTCCGAGGATCCATCCCCACCCCCCGGTGCGAGCAATCTCGATGAGAGAGCCAAGTGCATCTTGGGTAAAGGATACAACGCACGAGCCAGTACCTGCGATGGCAGTCACGGCATGAACAATGTCTGGATGGAACCGGAGTGGAGCAGCGAGTAGATGGGTATCGTTGGCAACGGTGAGGACTGTGTCCAGGGGGAGGTTGAGAAGTGGGGCAATGGCAACCGCAGCGTTGCGCACAGCTGCAGGAGAGTCTACACCAGAGATACCGAACCAAGCAGAAGCAAAGGTGCCTACTGGGACCGGGAGGGGAACTGGATCGGTCGAAGGTGGAGAGACACAAGTCTTGAGTGCGTTAGACACAGCGGTCCCGACGGCATCTTGAAAGTCTGCTAGAGACGTGTAAGAAAAATTGGATGGACCACCGAGAGCCCGTCCGACGATATCGCCGTTAGAGTTGGCAATGACCGCAGATGTCTTGGAACCGCCGCAGTCTACACAGAGAAAAAGAGACATTGTATCGCGAAATGCAAGCTGAGGAGGAGCAGAAGAGAAAAGGCCGAATGTGATTGACTGCACATGGACACTCAGGACTTTATCCGGATTACCCACATGGTAGTGTCATCTACACGTTCGGGGATTGAATCTGAGTTTGATGTCTGAGTCTGCCGGATCAGCCGCACTTGCGGAGTTTGAATATAAGGTTCATGCCGAACTCGGTCGGAACACAATGATCAGCGTCGATCTTTTGTTTGCATCGCCATGTCCGACGTTTTCTTGACTTCTCCGTACTCGAGTGTACCACTTTTTCGTAGATCCATCTTTACGCATCTTCTAGGGACAACTCCGGATGCACCTGACCTTGTCGGCAACTTTCCTGGTACTTCCCCAGCATTCATTGATGCACCAACCGGAACGGTCCTGACCCGCACTGCCCTTCGTTCATATGCCCTCCAATTCGCGTATTCGCTTCATAACCTCCCTTTACCTCTCTCTCGTTCTCCCGGATCCAGTCAACCCATCCTCATTTTCTCCCCCAACAACATCGTCTGGCCTATCCTTTTGCACGGCGTCGCGGCAGCAGGTTTCTGTGCCACCCTCGCGAACAGTGCCTATACCTCCACTGAGTTGGCATATCAATACACCAACGCGGGTGCCTATCTCGTCTTGGTCCACCCGACGCTCGCGCATGTCGTCCAGGATGCCCTCAAGTCCATTAGCTGTACCGAATCCGAGATCCGTTCCAGAGTCGTCTTGCTGACCTCGCATTGGCTTACCCATGTCACCGACACCGTACCTACTGGGTTTGCCCACTTGACGACGCTCGACGCCTTCTTTGGGCGAGGCGCACTTTCCAAAGAGGTCGACTTTGACGACGAGCGGTCAAACGAGACGCTGTACCTCTGTTATTCCTCAGGAACAACGGGAAACCCAAAGGGTGTCGAAACGACACATTACAACCTCACATCGCTCATGGAGATTCTACGACCGGCATGGCCGAGGGTGACGACCGCATTACCCGAGGAACGCGTCGGTGCGCGCCCAGACGTCTTCTTTGGATCGTTGCCCTACTACCACATTTATGGCGCGATTATGCTGTTGTTATTTCCTCTTTCCTTGGGCACGCCAACAGTGGTCATGGCTGGCTTCGACCCAGTGCAGTTTTGTGAGGCTATTGAGCGTTACAAGGCGACGACCCTCTTGGTTGTCCCACCCATGTTGGTCGTGCTTGCGCGTCATGACGGTACGTGTCTTGTGCTCTATACGTTCGTGGATTCATTCCTCCTTATCTACAGCGATCGAAAAGCACAACGTGGCGTCGATACGGCTAATCTACTCGGGTGCCGCTCCCCTGGGAGCAGACCTCGTCGCTACATTTCAAAGGCGTCTTCGCAAAGTCGGTGCCGACGCCGTCGTTAGTCAGGGTACGTCCCTTGCACCACTGTGTCTCGTATAATTTGATCACGCGATTTTAGCGTATGGTCTCACAGAAACGTCACCGACGATGGTTGTACTACACCCCGACGATGCCAACGCCCGGATTGGTTCCATCGGTCGCGTGTTGCCCAATATCGAGGTCAGACTGGTCCGCAAAGACGAGGGAGAGGTTGGCGTCCCGCATGGATGCTTGTTGCCGTAGCGATTGCTGACGGTATTTTGCAGGTCCTTACCGATATTGATGGGGCGGGTGAGATGTGGGTTCGAGGACCAACGGTAATGAAGGTGTGCACATTTGGGGACTGTCTCGGGTGCACAAGTCGTTGATGCCAAGGCACCCACCTAGGGATACCTGAATAATCCCAGCGCGACAGCATCAGCGATTACTCCTGATGGATGGTTCAAGACAGGAGATATTGCAGTCAGCGACGCCGATGGATTCATCACGATCATCGATAGACGGAAAGAACTCATCAAGTACAAGGTGAGACTGATCATAGCCTGGGCATCGCGTTTAACCCCGCGTGTGTCTCTCCCTCATGTTGGGCTTGTTAGGGTTTGCAAGGCAGGTAGAATTATATGTCGTCTTTGTATCAGAGTGTTGATGACCCACACAGTTCCACCGGCGGAACTTGAGGCGCTCCTGCTTCAACACCCGAATGTGGCCGATGCCGCTGTCGTTGGCGTTGAAAGCAAAGAAGAGGCGACCGAGTTACCAAGGCGCGTCAACCACTGCCTTTTCTGTGTATATGCACTGATCGTGAATATGTGTGCGTGTGGACTCACAGGGCATATATCGTCCCTGCACAGCCCATCGCACCACATGAGACAGCCACATTTGCGAAAGAGGTCCAAGCGTGGGTCATGGAACGAGTGGCGGCGCATAAAAGGCTGCGGGGCGGTGTCTTACTGGTGAAGCAGATTCCAAAAAGGTAATGTCTTTTTATATCAGGTGTCGGTTGACGTTGATCAATGGTTGTGTATTCTACCAGTGCTTCCGGTAAGATTTTACGACGGGTGTTGCGCGAAAGGGGCCAAGGTGAGGTTGGACATGGTCAAGTGGTACCTCGGGCAAAGTTATAGGATACCATCTTGATCGCGTCATGGCATCGCCCAGCGAAGGTCTGCTTACATCCAACGATACCTGGATTAGATGATGCAGTGTTACTACTCTCGCGGATCTGTGTTGCATGATGCGATCAGGTAAAGCGGATCATGCATCGGTTTCATATTCATGATCAAATGTGCCGATGGCCATTTGTGCAGTTGACATCTACTATAATTTGGTCCGCAACTCGAGTACGACGTCTTTGCCTTTGCCATCGCGCAAAAAGTCCCTCAGGTTGGTGAGCGCTCGGACTTCCATGCGGCGCTGTGAGTCTTGGTTTTCGGTCCCCATGTGTGGGAGGAGGGCGTTTTGGGGGAACGTGAGCAACTGCGGGTTCACCGCGGGTTCGTCGGGGTAGACGTCTAGTCCGACTGCAGATAGCTGCACCCAAAGAGCAAGGGTCAGCGAGACTCTGGTCAAAGAAAAAGGCGACGCACATGCCCATCCTCGAGTGCGCGAATCATGGCCTCCTCATTGACCACCTTCCCTCGCGCAGTATTGACAATGATACTCCCGCGTTTCAACATGCGGATCTCCTTCTCACCCACGAGGTGCACCGTATTGTCGCGCAAGGGAACATGTACGCTCAGCACGTCCGCAGTGCGACAGAGCGACTCGACGCTATCGATGTACTCGCACCATGCTGGGGCATCCACGACCGGACGACGACTATAATAGATCACACGCATCGAAAAAGGGTGGACGAGACGCGCGAGGTGCAGTCCGATGCCACCCAGCCCGAGAATCCCCAGCGTGCGCGTGCTCAGGTCGTGTGTCTCGGCCGACGACACCGGGGTTTTCCACGTCCCTGCGTGCAAGGAGCGCTCCGCTTTCGAAAAGTGGCGGAGCGTGGAGAGGATGAGATAGAGCGCGGTCGTGGCAGTCGCCTCGTCGACCGCGCCGGGGGTGTTCGATACGGTGATGCCTTGAGGGTGAGAATGAGTCTGGCGAGGTGTGCGCGAGGATCGATTATTGTTTACCATGGGCTGCACACTCTGATACGTCTATTTGGTCGTACCCAGCGCCGTTGTGGGCGATCCACTTGACGGTGCCGATCTGTGCGAGTGCGCGGATGATCTCCTTGTCGAACACGCCGATGTAGTCTGCGGAGGTATTGTGACGGTAGATGCCCACGATACCGCCGTATTTGCCACCTGGCCTCAAGCCAGCGAGAAAGTCGGCGCGGTTGGGTGAGTCCATGCGCTATCAGAGTCAGACAAGGCTGTTTTCTAGTTTTGGAAGACGTACGACGACGTCCGCGAGGCCATCAAAGAGCTGGCTGACTTCGTCGTGTGCCCAGACGATGTTTCCTATCGTACAGGATCAGAATGAAGAGTATATCACGATTAAAATGTCCTCACCGCAGAGCAAAATGCGCGGTCTATCTGCCATCTCGAGCAAAGGATTTGGGAAGAAATGCGGACGAGAATGAACCGATTTATGAACATGTCGCCATTCACCCAATCACACGCTCGGACAAGAAGAAGAACGGACTCGCTTCGTCCCGGCATACTCGGCCCGCCGTCTCCGCTCGGTACTCATCTCATCTCTGGTACGAGGTCCTTTCCAGACCCGTTCACCAAAAAATCTCTGAGGTTCATCAGCGCTCGCAATTCCATCTTTCTCTCCGTGTCCTGTGAACGCGTCCCGACGTGTGGCAGCAACGCGTTTTGTGGAAACGCGAGCAGCTGGGGGTGTACCCGAGGCTCGTCCGGAAACACGTCTAAACCAACGGCTGCCAACTACCCGTAACCAGTACGGCGCCATCAGTCATCTGCATCGTGTACAGGTTACACGCGAGACGTACATGGCCATCCTCGAGCGCACGCACCACCGCCTCCTCGTCCAACACCTTTCCCCGCGCAGTATTGACAATGATACTCCCGCGCTTCATCGCCCTGATCTCTTTCTCTCCTACGAGGTGCACTGTGTCATCGCGCAATGGAACGTGCACGCTCAGCACGTCCGACTTTGCACACAGCGACTCGACGCTATCGACGTACTCGCACCAGTCCGGGGCGTCTACGACACGCCGTCGACTATGGTAGACGACACACATCGGAAAGGCATGAACGAGGTGGGCGAGGTGCAGCCCGATGCCGCCAAGCCCGAGAATCCCCAGCGTGCGTGTACTTAGGTCGTACGTCTCCCCAGATGCTATCAGCGATTTCCACGTCCCTGCGCGTAGGGAGCGTTCCGCCTTTGAAAAGTGACGGAGCGTGGATAAGACGAGGTACAGCGCCGTCGTGGCGGTGGCCTCGTCCACTGCGCCAGGGGTATTGGAAACGCGGATGCCTGCAATGCGAGTATCCGTACGGCGTATGCTGGCTGATGATCGGCTCACCTTGTTCTTTGCAAGCATGTACGTCGACTTGATCGTACCCTGCACCATTATGGGCGATCCATTGCACGCTGGTCGGAAGCCCCGTGATGAGCTCACGATCATAGATCCCAATACGTGCCGCAGAAACGTTACGCCGGTAGATCCCAACAGTGCCCTCGTAGGTTCCACTGGGTTGGAACCGGGAAAAGAATTCAGCACGGTTTGGCGCATCGTCTACCTATGTGAGTGTACACAACCATGGTCGAGTCAGCTGACGCCGCAGATAACTGGTCGTGACGCACGATGACATGGGCGATACCATCGAAAATATCGGGTACCGCGTCTTGAGCCCACCGAAGGTGACCTATCAATCGAAGATTAGGGATTCGTCTGCCTATGATCTAGTTACTCATACCACATATCATAATCTTTGGCAACGTTTTCATCACTGGGAGAATCAGCAATGCAAGAAATATTATTGACGCTCAGATCGATCCGACCCTTGAAATAATACAATAGATAACATTGGCTTCAATCACGAATGTCCAAGATACACAAGTCAGAAAATATTAAACACCCACGGACAGAATAGTCAGTTACTCGTCGCCAAAATCACCTCCGTCTCGAGCACCTTCATCTCAAACGCATGCTTGAAAGGCGCAAGTAACTTTCCTGGAACCGCAAATATGACTTCCTCAAAGGCTCCCTTGAACTTGGCAGGCAACACCTCCTCTTTACTTGCTTCGGTTCCTTCCCGGGTTCCGCAGACCAATAGTTCTGCCCAGAGTTCGGCTACCATCTCAACGCTGTTTTGACTCGATCCACATCCAAATGCGCCGAGAACGAGCGCGCGGTCGCCATGGATTTCAAAGATACGCAACGCACGCGCCATACGATCTCTCATCGTGTTTCGTATACCGTCCTCAAAGACGTGCGCATCTGAAGACGTGATGTGGTAATTTTGACGGATGGCAGCAGCATTTACGGGTACGCTTGAAAGCACATTAATCAGATAAGGCGCGATAGTCGACCCGGAGGAACACAACGATGCAGAGTCAACATCGATATCGTCATCGTCGTCCCTGCGAAATGCAACGACACCGGGGCTATACACCATGGAATGGTCGTGGAGACCAGCGCCATCCATGCTCAAAAATTGTTTGTGGGTCTGATAAAACTCCTTTGCCTGCGACGATCGTAAGCTGGATACGAGTGATGTTAATCGTGCAAGGGTTTCTTCTTGCTCGTCACCTCCGTGCAGGAACCCACCCCCTGGTCGCTTGGCAGATGCAAAAGACAAGACACCAACGGAAGATGTTGGGAACGCGTTAGGATGATGCTTCATAAATCGAGGATTCTTCGTAATCAGGTGTCTTGCAGCAGTGAGGGTAGACGTGGAAACGAAATACAGAACGCTCGGGTCGGAAGTACGTGCACTGGCCCTATACCCACGCCAGTTGGCAAGGTCAGGAGAGCAGTGCGGGTAAAATGTGGTACCTTGTTGGCTGATGAGGATTTGAGGGGCGATACTGTAGGAAACTTGCACTACGTTGGATGGCAAACCGTCTTGTGAATTGACCAAAACGACTGGTATCGCAGACCGAAAGGGTGAAAGAGCCACCGAAAGAGTAGAAGGATGTTGCGCGACATATTTTCCATCACCAAAGACGATCCGTTGTGTGTCACGGGCTGTCTCGACCCATTGTGAGCGTTTCTCGCGACGGGCTGCGAATGCGAATCGTCTTTGTCGGCGTTTGAAGTATTCTTGTTTGTGCTTGCGCTTTGAGTGCGCAGCATAAGCAGACGACTGCTTTTTCGCAGTCAGAGGATGTAGTGGAGTGCTGGAGCGTGCCCTACCTTGAGGCGCTCTCCGAGTCGACGATCTTGCCATGGTGGATTGTGACAAGTAATGCTTTGGTGGCAGTGCTTCTCTGAGACAGATATTTATACTTGTTTGTTTGTACATATTCCCACGCAACTCTCCATCATGCCCTTCTTCCAAGGAGCAACGAATGTCGATGCTTCCCATGGAAAATTCATCGATGTGACCGGAAATCAGACATATACCGATAACAGCAACCACAGTACAACTAGCAACTCACACAACACATCTACCGTTGACAAATCCTCTACACACACGGATACATCTGTTCACCACACGATGGGTAAGATCGACCCCGTTATCAGTGCTGAAATGCCTGAGAGGATCTATGAACCAGCTATGCCTCCCCCACCACCCGTTTCTGACTCGCTAGACACCAGTAGTGTTTTCACGGACTAGCAGGTCTTCTTACTTGCATGTGGGTGGGTACTTGGATAATGGTTTTACTCGTTCTGAGGCTTTCATCGGTGACAGGATGATCTCTCACTGTGATATGTTGTATGAGTTGGAGTCTTTGTACATGTGTTGTTTGTATTCCTACCAATATCCAAACCTCTCGCACGAAACGTTTCCCAATGCAACCACCCAGGCAATAACAGACTCTGGAGTTTTCACCAACCGTTTCGAGACCACTTTCACTTTGCATGTCCCGACGAGCTGGGGTCCAATTTGGGGTTCACATGTGGAAGCTCATCTTTTCAGTTCGAATAGGCTGGCCAAGTCCGTTACATTTCGATTCGGCATACTGTCAACCTGAGTCATTACATTCTACCTCCTGGCGCCTTTATTGAGGTCGCATGTGGGAAAGGTTTGTACTCCTCCTGTTTGACCGCATATTGGTGATAGAATATCTTACACCCTAGAAGATCACACAGGACGATGGAATGAATGAATCTTGTATAAAGCCGCCGAATCGTTGTCTCGTCGAGCCGTGAGCGAGGACAAGTCGCATCACTTGCGTGTGGCACAATGTTCTTCATTGTGTTCCACAAGACACCACCCTGCGATGTGCACCCTGTGTGTGGAATCACATGGACGGGATTGGGCGTCCGTGACGTCTCTTGTTATCGTCCCTTACTTCGCCCGGTACACACAAGTTTGTTGCATCTCTTCTTTGTGGATCTTTGATGCTCCGGCTCGTTCATGGAAATGGTTAGTGTTGACTATAGTTGCCAAGTGTTCGTATACACTAACGAATTCACCAAAGATTCTTATGCATCTCGATCCCTGTTACCCAAAGTTACAGAAACGGAATCTCACTTCACATCCCCAGCGAGATCTGATGATATGTAAGAGCAGAGCAAGCGTGGCACTTATGGAGTTCAAATAACCCTTTCGTTGTAGCAGCCTTAAGGCCACAGCGGTTAAAAGCCACCACTTCTCTTCCTCTTCTCACATTCACCATGTCAACAGACCCAGAGGAAAAATGCCACTGCGAAGGGGATGCTGTCATCGAGGTGAATAACATCCGTGAAGAGGTGGGATCATGTCAAGTAATGGAACGGCGGCTTGTTCGAAAGCTCGATTTTCGGTTATTGCCTACCATCGTCGCCATATACTTTATGAACATCATCGATGTGCGTTGTTCCGTATGCGTGGTGCAACGAGCAGCGGTTTTGTATTGATTTACATACACAAAGCGCGTCGCAATTTCATCTGCTCGGCTCCAGGGCTTACAGACTGATTTAGGCTTGTCGGGTACGTTCTCACTCGTTCGAGGCATCCAGAGATTCACAGAGATAACAGATGCTCAATATGACACCGTCTTGGCCGTCCTTTATGTGTCGTATTGCCCGGCCCAGATTCCATCCAACATAGTAAGTAGTCCAACGCATTTCGAGGGGGGTTAATGCATTGCTCATTCAATTTCAAGGTTCTGAACCGTATCCCGAGGTTAGCCAATTCTACAAGTAATTGGACGGAATGGCCACTAAAGATCAGCTCTGCGTAGACCAAGCCTTTATATTGGCGCTTGTGGTGTTCTTTGGGGATTAGCAAGTGGTCTCACTGGTATTACAAATAATTTCCGTGGCATTGTGGCATGCCGTATCTTCATCGGTTTACCGGAGGTAAGACAGTTACTGCCATTATGGGGCTGGCTGATATGAAAACAATCTTAGGCTGCATTCTACCCTGGATCCATGTATCTTTTGTCCAGGTTTTATACACGGAAGGTCTGTGCTGCTCTCTCTCTATTATACATTGCAACGGATTTGTCTTCATGTAGGAGCTGTCTTTCCGATCTGCCCTTCTGATTTCCGGGCTACTTATCTCCAATGCTTTTGGGAGTGTGAGTAACTCCAAATTGAGTCTTGCAATGACCGTTGGGGCGCTTGACTCCTTTGTTGCGCCCAGTTGTGGGCAGCAGGTATCCTCGGAACCATGGATGGGAAGATGGGGATTGCTGCATGGAGATGGTGCGGTTGGTGGCTCTGCATTGTGCATATACTGCCTAACTATGCAGGACCAATAACCCAGGCTTTTCTACATTGAGGGTGCTGTGACTATCGTTATCGGGCTCCTGGCTATGTGCGTTCAAATCTTGAAATATTAGCCTCCTGTCCTTACCCACCAATACCCAGGTGGCTGCTCCCAGATTATGTGTGTCTGGATTCGGACCTCACTTGGTGTATTCCTTACACGTACTTCTATTGTAGCCCAGCAACACCCGGTGGTTAACTGTCACAGAAAGGCATTTAGCACAAGTCCGACTTGCAGAAGACGCTGGTGAAGCCGACAGGGATTCTCAGCAAGCTACGTTAGCCACTCTTGTTTCTGTGAGGTTTCCAATGCTAATTGCGTTTGTAGGTTCTTCGAAGGGCTCAAGTTGGCACTTAAAGATTTCAAGGTCCCGATCTTCATGTTGATCTGTTGTTCGCAGCTTTTTGGACTTAGTTTCAGCAGCTTCTTCCCGACGTAAGTACTTGTGTATTAAGGCTCAGGTGGCTGCGGTTGCAAATGATCATGTTTAGGTTGACTGCCACTCTTGGCTACTCAACGACGAACACTTTGTTGATGGCAACGTATGTAGTCCAACGTTACTCTCTCTCAATACTTATTCGCTGCGTTTACTTAGCCCACCGTGGATCTTTGCAGCAATTCTAGTAATTATCAATGCGCGGCACGCTGGTGAGCAAGGCATGCTTCGGCCACAAACTAACACATACACACGCAGACATTACCGGAGAACGATTCCTCCATCAGACAGCCTGGTTTTGGGTCGTCATCATTGGTTGTATCATCTCATTGTCTACAATGAATACTGCCTGGAGATATTTCTCAATGTTTCTTATGGCATCCGGAAGTTGCGGTGTGTTGCTCTGGCATTCTTCTGGGCTGTCATTTGACTTTATACCCCTGTGTAGCATATCCGATGACGATGGTGTGGCTGGCTAATGTCGTTCCCCGGCCACCAGCGAAACGATCTGCAGCGATTGCCCTCGCTAATGGGTTCGGAAACTTGGGAAGCCTGTATGTGATCGTGTTACTGTCAAATGTTTCCGTTTGCCTCATGCATGGCCTCTCAATAGCATGGGGTCGTACATCTGGAAATCGAGTTGGGGACCCGAGTACCATCAGTCTATGGCCATTGCAATCTGTGCGCTTATGCTTTCAAGTGTGCTCAGTTTTGGTGCGTATTTGGTGTCCATTCGAGACTTTTTGAATGTGTGGCTAAATTAACCCGGTTACTATACACAAGCAATTCGCATGTTACTCGTGCGGGAGAACAAACGGATAGACGGTGAAGAGCTAGATGTGATGCACGGACCTGAGCGGGAGCGGATCGAGGAAGCAGCCAGGTTGGAAGGGATAACATTTGATGAGGCTGTGAGGCGTAGAATGGGGTTCCGCTACCTGTACTAGAGTCTACATTGGAAGTACCTTGAATCTAACTACCCTTTGACCATTTCCGGTAGCCATGCTCGCGTCGCGTGTTGAACTATAAACGTGCCCCGAGTTCAAGTTCTTGAACCTCCATCTTGACTTTCCGGCTGCTCAAGTTGCTTAGATGTCGCATCCTCTATTCTTTCGTGGAATTACTTACTTTTATCCTATTGGTAATACGTCTGCTGTACGGCTAACTGAACACCTCCCTCCTGAACTACAGGCAAATATTCTGCTCTTGGCATGTGGCGATCCTCGTCACATCTTGTACACCGTACACACGAACGAGACGGATTGCGATGTCGGTGGGCATCACCCTCTCGTACATCACTCCTGGATAATCTGACTGACCCTTGTAGGACCACAGAGGTTGGATGTAACCTGTTGCGATTTGGAACCCGCAGTACTCGGTAGTCCTTTCCGTGTTTCTCTGTGTCTGGCATCGCAGTTCTGAATGTCTATCTCATGTAGCACGCAACGCATTGCTGTTCACACTCTTAGCTGACGAAAGCGCTCAAGATAGGACGGATCTCTTATGGAACATCTTTTATCATTTCGTGTTGGATCAAGAATCTTTAACTCTGCTCATCGACCAGTGTCATAAACTGGTGGCGATTTCGAACGATCTCGAATCGTGGAATACCAGCCCATACGCACGTTTCCTGACTGTGTGCGACAAGAGCACGCTTGCGCAGCTCCACCGGATCTGGAGCCTGTACGCCGCAACCGCTGACTACACTCCAGAACACTGCAAACGGTTCACAAAACGTTTCTTGGATGGTATGAAGGAAGTCCGTGCCAAGTTTGCTGATGGATTTGTCATGTCGTCGGCTCGCTCTGCCGGGCCGCTGTTGCCAAAAGCCGTGAATGTAGTCGCCGAGCAGTTTCGCAAGTTTTGGTTGACTGGTATCACAGATGACGGTCTGCATAGCACCGAGCAAGCTACCTTCGTCAATCCTACGTTTGCCTTCTCCACTTCAGGAAATGCGTTCGATGTCCACTATGGAACGGACCCAGTCGCAGGATTTCACCTTGCCGAGGTATTTGCTACCTCCCGTGGTGAGACTCCCGCTCTACTGCTACAGAAGCTAGTAGGCGAGGCACGCAACCAGTTTTCTCATTGGTGCGTTTCCGTTATCAAGCTCCTCAGGATCGCCTCCTCTCCTCCAAAGCTCGTGATTCGGATGTTCGCTGGCGATGCGCTGATGCTGTGCCATGCCTTTGCTCACCTCAATTCTTGTGGCCACACTGCTACTCCACTTTTGAATTCGCCGTGGACAGCCTCAAGAATAGAGTTTGAGCAAAGCCAGTACGGCGAAGATGCTTCTTCTCCTGCCCCGACGGTGTTCAACGTGATCGACACATCCAACGTCTCCGATCATATTGGACTTCTCAACCTGTTGGTGGTTACAGTCCCTATCCTCTCCAAGTCCCCTTCTGCCACATTATACACGGAAGCGTTACTCTCATACGGTGATTCGGCTTCGACAGTCACTTTGGAGCGACTCTGTGGGGACATACAAACTATGTCGCTCCTCTTAGGTGTCATCCCTTCCGCATTTTTGTCACGCTTCACAACTCGCTCGAATATACACGAAACCATCCTGCAAGCCCTCAACTCATCTGGAGGCCAATATCATGAAAAAATTGCTTGGAAAGCCATCGACAGCAATAATGTCATGTCATTGGTGCCTGATCAGCTTGGTCGGCTTCTATTCAGGATATACCTCAAAATGTTCTCCGATGAGAACACGGTCCGACAACTGCAGAATTTGTCTATATCAACCACCCGGGCCATCCTCGAACAGACTCTCGT
Source organism: Xerocomus spinulosus (assembly GCA_038094075.1). NCBI lineage: Eukaryota > Fungi > Basidiomycota > Agaricomycetes > Boletales > Boletaceae > Xerocomus > Xerocomus spinulosus. The sequence goes on along the minus strand of JBBPTN010000040.1, from coordinate 53,596 downwards.
GCATTACACTCGTCGCAGTTTCGTACAGCTGCTCAGACATATCAAGTCAAGGGTACAAACGGACTGGACCCTTGCCATGGCGAGGTTCGACGATGAAGTGGTGCGAGATACTAGCTTGATACTGGGTTCAAACTTTTACCAGGAAATGTGTTGCCACTTTCACCTCTTGGACATCGTAACGTTCACCTCCATGGAACAATCTTATATCCGCGATCTACGCGTTAGGAAATCTGGAGTCTTTAGAGATTGGGGTTCCATTCCAGCTGCAGTCACGGTCGTTCTGGTGATCCCCCGGAGCAGAGTCACGGCTGTCGAACCTGAGCTCCGTCGCACAGGCACACCCCTCCTTCAGTGCGAGGTCAGGAACTCAAACCTATGGAACATGTTTTCATACATTTATGCTGCGTATGGAAGACTGGAAACCAGCGGAACTGGCGAGAAGAAGAAAGCGACGTTTGTGGAAGAGAAGGAAGGCAAGTCAACATCTCCATTGGTCGTTTTCTTCACCGCTCCATCAAGTTCGCTGCTGTTGTCACCCGACGCAACCGTTGGCTTTAGGACTCGTCCTTCACCACGTTCCCTCAGCCCAGCACTACTGGAAGCTATTTTCAGCGCACCATTGGAGGACTCAAAATATGTCCACATACTCGCGGAACCGCCCTTTCCATCAGTAACTCGCACAACCACGAAGGATCCGCATGAGCAAGTGCCAGGGAGTAAGCCAGTGTTTGGTGTACAAATGAACGAGTCTGGTACCGAGGTCCATTCATTCGTAATCCGGGTAGATATTAAGGATCCGGCTGGTCAGGCTTCCCTAATGGCTGGCTCGGCCGTGAGGGTTGAATCTACTGCGGTTCATGGCGTTTCTCTATACATCGACAAGTATAGGGAGAAGATTGACTTCCCATTGCCAGTGGATGTCAAGAAAGCGAACCTCCGTATTGCCCGCAAGTCGATGTACATCGAGGTTCGCTTGGTGGTAACCTCTCATAATCATAGCAAAAGCTAATTATGCGAACAGCTCAGTGCTCCATTAGCATTGTCCATGCACGTTCACAACGAAGGCAGCGTCGCGAAAAGGTTTTATACCATGCTCGAATGTGGAGTCCCAGCGCCATGGAACGTCCATCGAGTGAATCTAGATCGTTGCCCTCCATTGAAAACTTTGGGAGCATCAGGGTGGCTAGTCCCGCACGTTTCACTCATGTTCTCTCATACGGAGCGCGCGGCACGGGAGATGTCGATAGTCAAGGATACCTTCGTGAACTTGAAGGATTCCCTTCACAGTCTATTGCTCTCCGCTGCTGGGGTTCAAGGTCCGGTCCAGTCCGTTTTTGCACTGCAGAATACATCTACACGAGAACTCCTCTCTGTTATCTTGGTTGCTGGTCTTCGCCTCGACATTGGTTCACACACAGTTGTAGCCGATGCATGGGTTGCTCCAGGTACAAGGGCTGTTGCGGATGAGGTGAAAAATCCCGAGGGGTTTGATCTCGTCGTCGTAAAAATGGATGGAGATGAATCAGAAGCATGGCGCCACCTCCTGCCACTGCTCGTCGAACGAAGCCGGACATGGTCTCACCGATCTTCCTGCGAGTACCTGACGCATGGACACGTCCCGTTGTTCCCAGATGCAGGATCAAATCCAGAAAAGAACCCCTACTGTTCCTGTGGTGTCGGGGTCGGGACGAAAAGTATTCCGAAACCGTTTAAATCCCTTGCTCGTTACATGACCCGGGCTGCCATTGGACCCTTGTTTGCGATTCCGTATCTGGAGAAGGTGGGAATGACGTGGGACGCGACGACTGACCAGGAGCGATGCAGAACATGTGGGAAGCAGGAGGGATCCCTTTCGCTTTGCAGCAAATGTAAGAGAGTGAAATATTGTTCAAAGGAGTGCCAAGTGAAGGACTGGAAAGCTCACAAGAAGAATTGTGGACAGTAACACGGACTCGGATTTGTAAATGCGTTTTGCATTAATGTGTTGGACACTGGCTCGGAAGTATGTGCTTCAGTTTACGCGTGGAATAAGAGTACCGTGAATTCCGGTGTAGGAAATGAGTAAGACCGCCATCCTTCATGTGCTCGCTAATAGGACCCCATTGTAGCCCTATTGCTCCTAGACTCTAAGGTGGGCATACTTAGAACCCGAGCTTTCCACCCACTGGTCGCGTAAATCTCCTTGTAGACCCCCGACTCCGGGATAAAAGCAGCTAGCTCTTACACTTCGTTGCATGCGTCGGACTCACAGCAAACGAGAATAAAGATCGTAGCACAGCACCATGTACAAAAGGGAAACCCTTCACCACCAAAGCCCTGATGTATATCCAGACAACACCATCTACCACAGATCAGATGTCTAGGTACCTGGCTCGCTGGGCAAGACGCCCGCAAAGCCCCAATCTCTGCATACCTGACCTGTGATTGGACTATCCACAGTCCTGGAATGTGAGCTCATTCGCTCTCTGAAATCAGTGCGACAATCATGCTATACGAAAGATGAATTCAGAGTGAGCGAAAAGAGAGGGAGATACACACCGGTAAAGGTAATAGAAGAAGGACAACAGGTAGAAGCCAAGTTTTATAAAACTTTCCTTCTTGTGTCCAGAGAGCGTGCGGAATATTTCGGTGGCGTCATACATGTGGTTCTTGTTTCGTATCCTGTTCATCGTGCGTATGAGTGGGATATATGAGCACTCGACCAACAGACGTACTTGTTGGCATTGTAGAGCACGAGAGGGAGATTGAGCAAGAATGCAATCCATTGACCGGTGAGCAAGAAGAGAAGGGTGAGAAAAGCATGAGCAATGTTTTCTGGTAGAACAAACTAGGTACACGTGGTTGAGTCCGGCTACGCACAGCACTGCGGTTCACACACCTGGTTGAGCTTGTTGCAGAGATCTATGGGATTAATGTAGTCGCATTCAAGGTCAGAAAACATGATAATCTATGGTGCGTGTCAGAACGCGATTTCGCCGACGTGCATGCGACATACGAAAAAGACCATGGTGAAGAGCAGTCCAGCGGCCACAAGGACCGAGAAAAGGAACAGCCAACCTGTCGATATTGATGAGCAACATGCCATGTAACATATCCTACCAATAATACGGACCAGCTCCACCCATGTCGTGTGTTCTTTTTGAGTGTCGTCGAGGTCGATTGCAAGTGACGCGCGCTTGGTTTTCTGCCACACGCCAAACAGACGCACACACGGGTTCTCCAAACTCTCGTCACGCTTTTCTTTCCTGTACTACCACCATGTCCCTCCTAGCACGCCTCTCCACGACCACGACCACGACCGACGGTGGCCCCGTACGTCCAAAGTCTGCAAACCGAAGCTCGCCTTATGTGCGTACTATACGATTCGCATCCTCCAAGACTGTCCATTGAAAAATAAAAAAAATTATCCATCCTTGGCTCCTCAACCGCACTCTATCGCTACCAGGCCCGTCCGTCTCGCACCCCGAAAGGCGACCCAGATGCACAGTGGTCCCATGATTTGTATGAGGACCCTGACAAACCTTCACTCTCCTCGCGCTTGTCCGCTTCTGCCGCTGCCCCTCGTAAACCCGATTCCACCCTCGTCCAACGCGCAATTAGAGAGGCAACTGCCGCTAGCGGTATAAGCATCAAGGGTGCAAGTTCGAGTGCCACCGGGAATGTCGTGCAGGTAGATGGCCTTGTCAAGGGTACTACCCCTGCAGATGTAGAGGTAGTTGCATATCCTTTTCATCGCCAAGCATTCTCTGATATTTAACAGGCCATCTTCCGACGGTGTGGCCCAATTATTTCGTCCGACCTCATTAAAAACCAAACGTCGGACGATGTGACCGTCCGACTGACCTTCAAACAAGCTGCACATGCCGCAGCTGCTGTTGCCAAATTTGACAAACAGCCCGCAGACGGTCGTATACTCCGCGTGGTAATCGTGGGTGTACAATCCGTTGGCCTTTCTGGAAGAATCGGTGGTGTGGATTTGATCAACGAAAATGGGAGTGTAGATGTGTTGATGAGCGCAGATGACAATGCTGGATCGTAAGTCTTTTCTGGTATACTTTTGTGAGGACCGCATAATTTTATATCCGAATAGAAAAATGCGCTCAGATTCGATCATGAACTCAGACCCTCGAGCCTCGGTCCTCGTTGCCCCGCCGGGTTCAGATCCCAAGGTGTATAGCCAACAAAATAATTCGCGACCAGAGGTCCAGCGGTGGCAACGTGGTGGCAGGAGAGGTGGACGTAGTCGACGCGGTGGTGGGCCAGGCGGTGGTGCATCCACTATGGATGTTGATTGAGTGGGTCGGGTGATTCAGACCACGATATCAGCTAAAAATTGCTCAGCTGAACTATGGGATCACAAGAGTCGCCACAATAGCTGCATCGTCTTACACACATCTCAGTATCTTACAGAATGGTTATGTATTTTCTCTGCTTCACGCGCTTTTACCGGCTGCTGGCTGCGGTCTTGGTGAGGACAGTCAGGAACCATCGCTTTGATTCTGATTTGATTGTACAGGACCGTAAAGTTTGAGGTTCTGGCCACACAAATGTAGTTACCGCGAGACGGGAGCTGGTGACATATACGCTCCAGTATTGAAGAGGCAAGATGGGGCCAACTCGGAAAGCAGGCTACGCTCGTCAGGAACCACCTGGCTTCAGTTTGGGCCTGAACTTAACGCAAGGAAGAATACCAAGTTGGAGTGTCACGCTACTTACGAGTCCATGGCATTCCAGTCACACACTTGGTTGGTTTGTGTCTTCTTTTAAGGGACACCTGCCATTGCGACGCACTGTACGAAGCGCACGGCGTATTGCCTGACATCGTGCGGCGTGCGAGGTTGGCGGCGGCTTCGGGTTTGGATTCACCACCGGCGAGTAAGGTCGCCGTCCACACCCGCCTTAAAACACGACCTGAGATTGTGCTCGTTCATATCTATCTTCACCTTTGTACCATCTCATCTCCATTCCTCTGGTGAGTGAGACGCATCTGTTACTGGCGTGGGCTTACATTTACACCCATCCTTTCACAGAAAATGTCCCATCTTTTGTTCTGGCCCACTATTACATTCTTCTACCCTGTTGGAAACACGTCCGCAGTCAGCTTGACTGAGAGTTTGCCTCCAGAAAATAAGGCAGACATCCTACTTCTAGCATGTGGGGACCCCAGGCATGTTTTGTATACCATCTACGTAAATGAAACCAGCGCCTTGACGCGTGCGTGCTGTTTACTTCAAACTTACAGTGCTTGACGACACTACAGGTTCGCGAACGTTTGATATTACCTGCTGTGATGTGGACGCCGCCGTGCTTGGTAGGATTCGTTGATTCCTGGTCTTTTGAAATCCTTGGCTGATCCGCCGTAGCACGTAATGCATTGTTGTTCACCCTTCTTGCAGACGAAGGGACTCCAGACAGGTTGGACAGCCTGTGGAGCTTGTTTTACCACATGTTCGTTGACAAACGCACATTGTCGATGTTGTTCGAACAGTGCCGTAAACTGATTGCTCTGGCGGAGAGCCCGGAGACTTGGAGAGCCGGGTCACTTTCTAACCACGTGTGACGGAGTAACTCTTGTCAAGCTTCGGCGCGTCTGGACGGCCTACCTCAATAATAGTAATCTATCGACACAGCAAGCAAAGAGCTCTGACCAGCGGTTCAGAGAAGGTATGAAGGACATTTCACAGAAGTCAAGAGGGGCTGCCCCTGCAGCTCGTTCTGCCGGACCCCTCGTGTTGCATGTGCATGACTCCGTCTCGCGTCACTTCGATATCTATTGGTCTTCTGGAATCACAGACGACGGCCTGCAAGGCAAGGGGAAAGGCCCAGGTCAAAAGCGACGCCTAAGTGTCAATCCCACTTTCGCATTGTCCATTGATGGCGACAAGTTTGCGGTTCATTACGGGACCGATCCTCTCTCGGGCTTTCACCTCGCGGAGGCCTTTAGCTCGGGAAGGTTCGCCCGCCCTCATGAGCGCATCCCATCACATGAGGTTGTCCGCGTCGCCAAGGATCAGTTTTCGCGTTGGTGTACATCTTTCAGCAAGCGCTTGAAGGACATCAACACTTCGTCGTCAACATTCGTCATCCGAATGTATGTTGGCGAAGCGTTATTGTTTTGCCAAGCCCTCAAGTACTGTGAAGCATGGCGGTCTCCGGTCACGCCGTACAATGTTGCTGCATGGCAACTGTCCACCATCACGCTCGACGACCACGATTACGGGCGCAGTGCGGCCTCGCCTGCACCGCTGTCGTTTAACGTGATCGACACGGCAAATATCTTGGATCACGTTAGCCTGGTAAATATTCTGGTGGTCACTGCACCACTGTTGAGCAAAACGCCTTCGGCAACGCTTTATACTGAGGCATTTTTTAGAACAAGCGATCCCTTGCAGCCTATATTAGAGCATGTGTGCGGCGACATCCCTACCATGGCGCTCCTCTTGGGCATCATCCCTTCAACGTTTATCTCTCAATTTAGCACACGCTCCAACCTACACGAGATTACGATAAGCGAAAGATCAAAACAGTATCATGAACGGTTGGCCTGGAGGGCGCTCGGACTCAAAGAGGGTGCGACACTTCCACAGCGCTTATCCATTTCACCCGAGGATCTCGCCCGTTTTCTCTTTCAAATCTATCTCCGCATGTTTTCCGACGAGGACATAAAGTCTCGATTTCGGCTGCTCTCCCTTTCTGGAGAGCGCATGGTTCAGAAAATAAGGCGTTCCGGCGTGCTACATTACAACCGTCGCTCCTTTGCGCTCCTGGTGCATTTTATCAAGACGCAGGTCCAGACAGACTGGCAGCAGGCGATGGACTTTTTCGAGGACTTGGTGTTGGCTGACGAGCAGCTGATAACGGGGCGACACGCGTACCATGAACTGTACTGTCACCTCCATCTCCTTTGCGTATACACCGCCCAGTGGATATCCGGTCCCCCTCTTCGAAACTATCCCGACGACGGTGTTCCAAAAGTGTTTCGAGATTGGTCCCGGACACGCATCCCGCAGATCGTCACACTCGTGCTAGTCGTTCCCCGGGAGGCCATAGCGAAGCTCGAACCAGAGTTTCTCGACATGGGCACGCCGGTGTTGCATTGTGATATGCATGACGAGCCACGTCAGAATTGGTTCGCAGTACTCTCTGCGACGTTCGGGACGTTACATGTCTCTGGCGCGGGCGAGAACAGGGTGGGTGTTATAGTGGAAGGTGCGACGGACGCGACTACTCGTAAGGGTGCAGACGCACGCGCAATGCAGCCAATATGGCGGACCGGTGCGCAGATGATCATCACATTCTCGCTTCCGTCAAACTCGGTGACGGACTTTGGGAGGAATCCGACTGCAACGGTGGGGTTGGCACTGCATCCGACGATAGGGGCGTCGGTCAAGTTTGCAGAGAAACTAGGGTTCAATCTGACGGTGTTCAGGACGCTGCTGGTGGACACGGAACGCGTTTTTGTCTTGGCACGTCCTCCGGTCGTGGACACAAGTGGAGCGGGCGTGCGTATGGCTGACTACTGGAAAGAGAACGCGAACGTGGTTGAGCGGATGGGTAGTAGCTCAGACACGCCTCACGCGACAAGCACAAAAACTCACATCCAGATGAACGACGCTGCGTCCGAAGTTCGGTCCTTCACCGTGCGCGTCGACATCACAGATCCCGGCGCGCGCACCGCCCTTGCAGACGTGCGGACGATCCCGACCCTGAGGTCCACCGCGGGTTCATCATCACGAAGCCTCGATGCGTGCATGAGCACAGGAACATACAGTTGTTCTGTTAGATTCCCACTCCTTGTCGATACGGCAAGAGCAAATTTACGTGTTGCGAGGAAGTCATCATATATCGAAGTGAGTCGGGCTGGTTTGTGACATGGACTGTTGGCACTGATACTCTGTTCTTGGACTAGATCGTAGTACCGCTCGCTCTCTTTGACGTCCAGCCCGAGCGGGATCTCTCAAACAGGTTTGCATCTTTATGCTCGGATACAACAGCAGACAGGATCCCCGACGCTAGGGGCCATCCATCGTGTCAATCTTGATCGATGCCAAAAGTTTGAACTCCCAAAAACCTGGATGGGCAATTGGTGCGACTTGCACATCAGTCTCATGTTCTCGGATTCAGAGACAACGGACATTCCTTGAGGACAGTGTCAGCACCGCCAAGCCTGCCGCCCTGAGTACCTTTGTACACATCAAGCAAACATTGCATGTCTTGTTGCGATCCGCGGCGGGCGCAAATCCTGACAGTAAAGGGCCCGAAAAGGTATTTGCGCTCTTCGACACGTCGCGCCGGGTCCCATACATTTACATCGTCGTCGCACGCATGTGCTTTGATGTCGGCTCGCATACGGTGGTAGCGGATGCGTTCGTGGCGTCGGGGACACCACAGTGCGGGCCGCGCTGGGCATCACGACTACCATGTCCGAGGATCAGCTTCAAAACTCGGATGACTTTGCGATCCGGTACATTGGTACAGATGCAGACGAAACCGCAGGTTGGTCCCACCTCCTCCCCCGCTTGATCGAACGATGTCGGACGTGGCCACATAAAGCGACACGTGCTTACCGTACCTCGAAACGTCAGGATCGCCAGCTCAAGCCAGCGGAGGTCTCTCTTGGGGGGTGGGGACACCGAAGCCCACTGTGCGCATGTGGCGAAGGTGTTGGAACAGACATATTACCGAAGCAGTTCAAACGAGTCGCACCGTACCTCACGCGAGCGGCATTGGCCCCTTGTTTTCAGTGCCGTACTTGAGGGAGATGGATGTGCAGGTGGATGGCCGGGAAATGGGGATAGGACCATCCCAACACCAAAAGGGCGTCGCTGCAGGGCGTCCATGCCGGTCGTGCGGTAAAGAGGGTGGCTTGATGTGCAGTCGTTGCAAAAGTGTGCGTTATTGTTCAGAGGCTTGTCAACGTGCGGACTGGAAGAGTCATAAAAAGAACTGTGAGAGAAACCTTTGATTTGAACGCGTTTACTGTAATGGCCCAGAGTACTGTGCGATCATTACTATCTCTTATTTTCGGTAACCCATTTCTTTCCGAGCTTGCAATATTCGATATTCCCCTGTAGAGGCTCTTCTCGCTACTGTCGTGAACCGAGCCTGTCATCAGCAGATAAACAACGAGATGCGGGAACAACCGGGACAGACTAACACCCGGTCGTGGCCAGAATGACAGTATTGCCGCCATCGCACACGAGCAACATTGACGTCGAGAATCATGATATTGCATATGGCACCTGGCGCGTCAGTAACTCGGAATATTCGGTAGAAAAATGTGAAAGGTCTGCTATTGGCCGACCGAAGGGAGACTAAATGACTTTCGACTGCGAGTACATGCACGCAGAGTCAAGTGTCGGAAAATCCAGGCCAGACGAATCCTGTAGGGGAATATAGTGGTTGACCTGGTAAGGGAATGGAGATAACAGAATTACGAGGCCGGAAAGTTACCCTGGAATGATATACTCATCCTCGGAAACAAAGGTGAAACCACGACGAGAACAGCAAGGTTCGGGCAGTACCGCCGAGATTAAATTCCGGTACAATGCTTAGATTTTTCATCAGGTATCACATAAGACACAGACTCAAAACAAAGGGTACAAACTGAACAAAAGTGAAGCCTCCTACAAGATCAGATCAGCATGGAACATCAAACGGTGCAGCCAAAAGAGCGATCAGAAGTGTCACGTGTGGAGCACACCCTCGTACAAGGTATTCTCCCTGAAGAAATTCAAAAACCATACAGGATTTCCAAGCATCATGAGGCAAACAATGAGGGTTACTCACCTGGTATGACAACTCCGTAACCAATCAGTGAACGACGAGCGTTCCGAGGAAAAAATAAGCAAGACCCACGTCGAACGAGAGTAAGCCCCATTGAGTTGAAGGCGCCAAAATGGGACGCCAACTACCGCATAACTATGTCCATGAGCAACAAGAGCAGACTGTCCATCCGACAACCCAACGACAAACATGCTCATATCTTTGCATGGATGCGTATCCAAAGGATTGCGCGACTTTCAGATTGCAACAGAGAGAGCAAACAGAACTGTCCCCGAATGAAACGCAGTCCAGTAAATCGAATTTTGCTCGACCAAGCTCACCCCCTCAGCACATTTGGAGCTGGGTGCTTTCCGTTCAGGGCGAGAAGGGATTACTCTGTGTCTCCGGAGACTTTCCCCACAGCAGAAATGTGGAAGCAGGGCTTCCTGTACGTGTGCTGCGACAGCGGTGCTTCGTACGACGTGGGTAATGAAAAGAAGAAAAATGAGGATTGGTTGGTTAAAAGCGACCTAATATTAGCTCCGATTCAAATATACGACACTACCAAGTGTACTCTACCAAACTACTACTAAGTGCCCGACGATGAATCCGCAGGGCGGGAGCGAAAAGGCCACCGCGAGGATTAGCTTTGTGCACTCTCCCCTAATATCGCTAAGTCGGCCACCACCAGGTGCGTTGTTTACAATAATCCGCACTCATATGAGCCTCATTGACCCCAGTTGTGGATCCAGGCAAAGTGCCAGACAAGGTGGATGAAATATGTTTGACATACTCCCTCCAGACCGCTCGCGGGAGAACCCAGAGTCACGAACCAAAAACATACAGCATATGTCTTCGCAAAGTCTACCCACACGAAGTCACCGATTACCTACTAGGAAAGGGCTGGCGAATGCCACAGACGAGCAACATTCCTCTTCCACCAGAGGGTCAGCCCGTGCAGGAGCATTATCTTGATGAACCCGAACCATCGTCGAGGCCCGATGAAGATGATACACGATATTGGGAACAAGGGTGGTACATCTGGACAACTACGTCCAACAAGAACGCGGTTGAGAAGCTGTTGCTCATGTCTCAGAATCTCAAATCCCAGGATCGTTATATACAGAACAAACTTCGCAAGGAACAAGAAGAACACGACAAGATGCGGATAGAACATCTTCGTGGGCGAATCAGAGTTGAATTGGATGGCACGTTGAGCTCCGTACCACCTCCGGACTACCTACAGTATCATTGGTGCGTGTACGCAGTTCGTGCATGTTGTTGTGAGGCATTCATGGGGAGACAGGCAGAATTCATCCCTCACCCAAATCCCGACGTCGTTGCGACCTCTCTTTGACCCAATGCGTAGACTCCTCGCGCCCACTACCAGAGTTTTGGATATTCTTCGGCAAAGCTTCGAATCTGGATCGCAACGAGAGTTTGCACGTCGTGTATTAGAGAAGGGTCGCTCGCCAGAGCCTTTCATCCTGGGACGCCGTCTTTGTAAGAAGGCATGGGAGATGATATCTGGTCCACCAGATGCCAAGTCAGACATATAGCTGGTTTCATACCCTAATATATTCTTGTAAGTTTAGAACGGGCTACCTCAATATATGACGGTAGCCAGAGACTCTGGTTTATCCTCGTTCTTGATTATAAGGTGTACGGCCACAAGTATGTATACCTTTGTGTGATATTATATTAGATACTATACAAAGGGTGTCAGAATGACGAGGAATATGTTCTTCCTTGCTCAGTCGTCCATGTCATTCAACATGTTCGCAGTTGATGAAACTCACCTTGGACATGGTTTACCAATCACGATTGTTCTGCAAAACGAGTTCTACCTGCCTCCGAGCTCATGCATCTGATGGCACCAGACGTTCGGATTCACGACCCTCCCACTCTGTGCAGAGCGAATAGGGAAAAGGAGAGAAGCCAGCGGACATCTAGGTGTCGCCATGTAGACTCTCCCAGCTTTTATTCGTGCGTGATCGCCTTCTCAAAGGGAAGCCGGTGATGGCTCTGGCGCAGGTGATGCGATCTCGTTGTCAACTGTCTGTCAGAATTCAACAAGTACAGAGACAGACGGGCGAACTTCAGAAAATCCGTTGCAAGACGAACCTTTCCCCCCGAGGTGTGCATCGTCCAAATTCTTGTCTGCATGTCGAACTGCGACGGAGAATACATCGACCCCGGACAAGGTGTTGCATCTCGCGGTTGGATGGATGAGATCTGGTGATGGGGACAGTTACTTGGTTCTACAGGGAAATTGGAGAAATGGACCGAGTTCCTTGGTTGATAAAAGTTTCCCTTGGTTCTCTTCCAGATACTATGCTTTCTTACTGGTGTTTGGCCTCTTCCTCCAGTCGTATCATGTCCAGATTTTGGCGTCGGAATGCCTTCTCACAATTGAGTTGGAGTGGAACAAACATGATAATAATTACTTGTCAGCTTTGGACCACAACCACTACGGAAACTGATTCTTGTTGGTAACCATGAATATCCTCTCTCAAGCTCGACGAGCTCTTCACAGCTCGTTTTCAGAAGGTTTCTTACATTTACCACCACCATGTTCGCAGTCATTCGCAGGTCGTATGTTACCGCGCATCTCAACCGGGTCAACGAAGGGCATATCCTCCGCATCGGCATCGGCCCCGACACCCACCGCCCAGCCGTTCGTCTCGCTCCCCGTGTTCCCGTGCATCGCTCAGTCCAAATCACAGCCAACAGAATGCCATCTACCCCCCACGATCCATCCTCATCGTGAACAAGCTTCGGACAGACCCTGTCACAACAGCGATTGATGAGCTCCTCCAGTCCGTCTTCCTTTCCGTCTTCATCTACGCACTCCCAAACCTCATGCCGTTGGCAGACATGTAAAGAAAATATACCCGGGTGTGAAAGTATTCGCAGAAGACCGACCAGATATGCCTGAAGGTGCACAAGTATGGCGACCCGGTCCCAGGTCGGAGCAGATTGACTTGGTCGTTACCCTCGGGGGAGATGGAACGATCTTGCATGCCGCATCACTATTCAGTCTCGGTGCTGTCCCACCTGTGTTAAGTTTCTCCATGGGTACCCTAGGATTTCTGCTGCCTTTCCGTGAGTTCCCGTCCGACATTGCGGAGCACGAATGTTGAGCGTCTATCCGGAAACAGACATAGATGATTTTGCAAAGGGTCTAGAGGCTGTCTTCCACGGAAAGGCAACATTGTTAAATCGAATGCGCCTATCATGCACATTCTATGACAAGGACGCAAAAAAGATGGATAATGATGGTGCATGCCTCGGGTCCTTGCTTCTCACAAGGGTGTGCTCATACCAACTATTCAGAATGGCAGGTCATGAACGAGATTGCGCTGCACCGGGGATCCAGTCCCCATCTGAATACAATCGATATTTATGTTGATGGTCAGCATCTGACGGAGGCCGTGGTACGTACAACAATCTAGCATGATTGGTTGATACTGATGTTGACAAAAGTCCGATGGCGTGATCGTATCCACACCTACAGGTTCGACAGCCTATTCCCTCTCCGCTGGTGGGCCCATCGTACATCCCTCTCTGAGTGCGGTGGTTTTGGTTCCCATTTGTCCACGAAGTCTCTCCTTCCGTCCACTTGTCTTTCCAGCTTCGTCCTCCGTCACACTGCGTGTACGTCGTCTGCTCCTTATCTGTTATCTCGTTATGGGTTTCTCCATCTTTTTTTCCGCTTTCAGATTAGTGACCGCAGTCGTGCTGCAGCAGGCGTTTCTATGGATGGGCGTGTTTCACATGTCTTAAATCCAGGGGACTCGGTGACTGTACAGGTGTCACCATACCCTGTTCCTTGTATTAATCGGTCATCCATCTCTGAGGGTGAAGAAGGAAGGCCAGAGGAAGGCGTGGGGCCGGGTAAAGAAGATGACTGGGTAAGGGATATTAACAACCTGCTGCAGTACAATGCCACGTTCAGGAGCAAGGCACTTTTGAGATATAGCCGAACGTAGTACATCCGTATGATAGTGAGTCCCGTGTCCATACCCCATGTCACTAATATGTCGAGCTACTAGTCCATCCTGTCAGACCCTGGGGTTGAACTAGCCATCAAGGTAGACATAGAAATCCGACATCTTCGATCATATCGCGGATACGTTGATGAATAGACAGCCCACGAAACGATCATAGGTTTCATATAAATGTTTACTATGTGCATCAACTACATAGCACCACGCCGCTCGGCGCCTCACATTGTTAAAGAATCTGATGACCTAGGGAATTATCAGGATCTGGATGTTGCTGTGAGAGATGTGCGCCATCAGGGTGATGCTTTGAACGTTCCGCCTCCCGGATATTATCTTGGACAATTGCTGACTATTGCTTCCACACCTGTTCATACAGGATATCAAACTTGAGCTTCTCGTACCATTTAGTGGCGGCCATCGACCCAGCCATCGTAGTACCCAGTTAAAGTTAAACCCTGTGTCCTGTGTATTTGGTGACACTGTGAGTCACCGAATTTTGACCTAGTACGTAGGTGGCCTAAGTTATCAGCGCCGATCGCTGTAGCGCTGACTCTTCGCAAAGTTTTTCACATTTATTACGATTGAAAAATAGAGTAATCCAACGCTACACGCACAAGCCACAAGAATCACTTTGGGAACTACAAAAAATCCTCCAGTTATCGTTTCTGGTAAATCATAGAGAACTGGCGTGAAACTTTTGGAGAAACCAATTCCGCTTCCTCGAATGTGATGTTGAGGCTGATAATGTCCGCGTCCCCGGAAACGGCACCTTTTCCGATTCATCTACACTGTCCGACCCACAGTAGGGCGGTGGCACAGATTCAACCACTCCCATACACCCATGGTCCTCTGCGTCTGCATATGTGATGGTAATGTCCGGTATCACCACATCAGGCTGCACGTGGATGTCAATTACTTGGTAGCGTGACATGTGTGCAACGAGCATGGGCCACACGGATTCACTGATGCCCACTATCCCGTTGTGTTCTGGAACAGTGAGGAAGAGCGTAAAAGACGCGTTGCGCAGTTTTTTGAGCTGCGGGAACGCTTGGCGTGCATACCCGAGTGCCTGCTATGTGCCTAGGTCAGACTCGGTCCACATCGTGGACAGAACCTGTGGAGACGTACAATGTAGTCGGATGCTACTGGAACGTACACCATCTTGCCATTGCAGCGGTAGGTGATGATGTCGGGACTGCGGCGATGAGCTTTAGGAATACTGCAAGTCATTGTGGTCGACGAGTACGTGTAGTAAGGCACTGCGCTTGAGGGGGAGTGAACGACACAGAATACTAACCCGCTCGGCTCGCTATTTATTGGCATGGTAGTCGTAGGCGGTAAATGTATTTTGTTTGTGGCAATGCGGCCTTAGCTAGCTCAGCCTTGCCACAGCCTCTCTCACGATCCCAACCAGTGGCTGCACTGCAGAAGTTGGTACGGTTTCTCTAGAAACCCATAAAGACATTCCGAACAGCATTGATATGATAGGAAACATTGTCGCCTCCACCCGCACGTCAATACACTCCAAGACCACATGCAGGATCACAGAATCCAGTCGCTCGTCAAGTGACCTCGTCAAGGTCTAATAACGAGAATAATCCCCGTCCAGAACGGGTCGTCGTTTTGTCGTTCACCTTGGGGACTGGTTTCTGGTCTGCACTTGGCTTCTTCGACTTATTTTGTCTCTCTGGCACAAATGTACCCTCTGGCAACGAAGCTGTACAAGCTTCCCATAAACCAGCGGGAAAAGCATCTGCCGGGACGGGGATCGTGTGAGTCAGATAGGCATGAAGGGTCTCGCCTGAAAGGGCCAGGATATTGGTTGGCACTTGGTCTGTCAGAAACAACACCTGCGACAAAATGTGGAGTGTCTCAATAGCCATCAGAACTTGTGCCACTAGCTGTACGTTTCGGCTGGTCAGTGGTATGGCCGTCGGTGGATTGGCGTCCGTGGCATTGGCATGGCGCGCTGTGTCGTGTCCGCGAACGGAGGGCGGAGAATTGTAAAACGCAAGGAACGACTGTGCTTCATGGTGAGTCCACCTTTCCTTGGCCCGTTCCTTACTCATGTCATTCTCCATTGCGCGCTGATGGATGGTCCGTACGACCCACCTGAGCACAAGAACAGCCATGAGTCGGTCCGGGGGGACGTTTCTCACCGGAGGAACGTCACTCCCCAGAATATGTAGGAACAATGCTATGCGTTCCTCCGAGCTTCGGAGCTGAACAGGCATCCAGGGGTCTGTATCTATGTTGTCACTGTAGCCTGACGAGATCATCAGGTCCGCCAGGTCCGGAACCGGTACTCGCTCCGATGCTATTCGGGTCCCGCGACGAATGTACTCAGTTACGCATCTCGAGGGGGCGGGGGGGCGAGAACGCGACGAAATAGACGCCGGAACGGCTTCGGAGCCATCTGCTACCGGGCCACGTATACGCCGAAGTTCGCCGCGCAACGGCGCCAGGAGATCGGTGTCTTCATCCGAGTCTTCTTCAGCAACGTCAATGAGCTCGTCGGGGTCCTCTTGAATCTCATCACCCTCAGAAACGTTACCAACTAGAATAGTACGTTCCTCCTCTAGCGCTTGAGGGAGTCCTATCCCATCTTCTAGCAAGGCATAGATCCATAATCGGATTGGCCTGCCGATAGATACAGCAACATTCTCAATGTCAGGGTCATCCAGGAATATTTTCGGCCAAAACGTCCCAGTGCTCAGAATGTCCAGGACTTTCGGATGCAATTTTCCACCTCGGAATGCCTTCAGGTACAACGAACGAAGCATCAGAACATTATTCTCCGCTGGTGAGCTATGGGCAATCCCGGGTTCGCGGCATGGAAAGAGGCCCGACAACAGCTTGGGTAACGGACAAGTGTCACCTCCGTGCAGTGCACAGACCGGTGTCGGCCATAAACTTACTTGGCCATACACGTCTCCTTCGTATTTATCGATGGCATACTGGAGGGCAGCATTCACGACCCTGTCCACGATGTCATCTATTTCGCCGATAGCCAGACTGCTCGGCGAACGAACGAGCAGGGCATTGACTGTTCGATCAATAAGGTCCATTACCGACCCCACTCGGTGCTTCGCGTTGCGTTTTCGGGAAGCCGCTGCAATAATTGAGAGAAGAGTGTTGGCGGTGTGGGTGATGCGCTGTGAGGGAGTAAGGTGCCTTTCGAAAAACTGGGATTGAATATTGCGCTGTGTCGCTGATTTGTTAGAAAAGTCATTTCCGACCAGGGATGCCAACAACGGAAGCAAAGTTGTCGGTAGTTTCAGGTGTGATGCAAGCGTTGATGGGGTATAGAGAACCGCAGAGAGAACGAGATCTGACAACGATGTTTCGTCTGGGGGGATCAACCCAAAGAATGTTTCCTGTGGCGAAGGGTTGGATCGCTTTTTTGCCTTGCTTGTAACAGTCCAAAAACCATCCTCTTGATCCTCGTGCCCCTTCGGAGACTTGGTGGTGGGTAATGGAGCTGTCCAAAACATCTCTTCGAGCGGGATGTAGCCTGCATATCGACCAGAATTGAGAATCACAAAATCAGAGTCGTTGCCGACCACATAGGCACCGAGACGGCCAGCCAGCTCGACTGCATACGGATCTCCTTCTTCATCGGCAAAATGAATTCTGAGGTCGGATTTCACTTTCGCAAGCTTCTCTAGTGTCTCTACGCACGAGTGAAAAACGAGAGGTGGAATGATGCGATTCTCATGGAGAAAGCGTTGGGTTGATCGAGACGTTGCGGAAGTGCGGAAAAATAACAAGGAATTGTGGACGTTGGTGCGGTTAAGGCGACTTATCAGCGTCGGTATTTTGAGTTCTGGGCTAGGTCCTGGTTGGCATCATCCCACATCAGTGTTGAAACGAGAATGTGAAAAAGATTGAATCCCACCGTCGAACACAAATGAAACCTTGAGGCCAATTGCAATCCACGTTTCTACTACCTGCACGACACAGCGTGCAAATGCTTCGTATTCACCTCCGTACACCCAGGGAAGACGAGATTGTTCGTAGAGCGCGAAAATGAATCTGTATCAGGTTAAGAATTGGATATCTGGATTTAATGCGAATTTGCTACTCACGACCAGCCATCAACAACGATCGTTGTAACAGTGTCGTCCGAAACACGCGCTGGAGGGAACTGTATAGTTTTACCGAGTACGCGTTGATAATCGCGTAGATATGTAGTGAGACCATGAACGCCCATGATGCAGGTGTGAAGCTTTGAAGCCCCAAATAAAGAAGTCCGAATCAGTCATCGTCACTGTGGGTTTGCAAGGTCGGTCGATTCCATTCGACTTCTGATGTATTTGAAGCTCATGGCGACTGGTGGACATCTGCCACCCACCAGCTGTAGTTAATTAATGCATCAGGTCCATTCCGGCCATCGCTTATCAGCTCTCCATTGCCCATCTGCCACACCAAAACTAATTTGCTATCCACAGACAAAGCCAATGATCTTGATGAAGCCCATGTAATTGTGACGAGGCAGGAATATGATGCAGAACAACAGCTCCACCGCTCCATTTCTGGGGCAACAGAAAATGTTTCTTAGTAGATACGTTGGCACCTGTGGCCCACTGGCAGAACCGACTCGCGTTCCTGCAACATGCTCTTGCAGCGAGGGTGAATCTGATTGGTCATTGAACACGTTCAAGTCATTTTGCAATAATACACGTACTAGCGCTCGGTGACACTAAGCTCAAGCGCTCAGCCACGAGAAGTTCAATTAGGGCGCTTTCCTTTGGCTAGCTTGGTGGAATGGATCGAAACGTACCGAGATGAATAACGTTGCCATAGAGGTCTTCTCCACGAAACCCGTGTCGCCTGACCGTGCTTGATGCAATGAAGAATGTACCTTTGGTCGCCCGGATTACCGACTTCAGGGGAGATCGCTTTTCGCTCCCAATACAAGAACGGCGCTTTCCTTGCCCTGGGGACTCCGGGTCTGTCATCCGTCAGTGTATGTCTGATAGTGACATCTCTAGGTGTAGTCGGGGCTCATTTCTTGTGTGTACATCTGATGGCCATTACTGAGGTACCGACGACCCAGACTTGAAGATGTGTCAAATGATCTTCTGAACAGCATCTACGAAACATTTAGATCTTGTATGACAGCCGTCTCGTTTTCTCTTGCAACGTAACAGCCAGAACTAATTTCCGTCATCGTCCTCACCGGGGATTCCACTGAAAATCCAAGACCAGGAACTTGCTGTAAGGGCAACCGCTGCACGGAACGCCGAACCACGAATTGGTTTCACAATGCCCTACAATGTGCCCGCCAGACTGTCACTGCCACGGTGGCTTCGAGGTGTTACGCGGAGGTGCGAGAATGGTTTTGCGCAGCTTGGCTTCACTACCAGCGTCACGTTTACCCGCCAAAGGTAACGTGATCTGGTTCCATCCTGCTGAGCACGCTGTGCGCTTCCAAGCTTCGGGCCGCTCAATAAGAAAGCCATGGCATAACAATGGAACTTTCCTAGACAGCATGGGTTCTCAGGGTCAACCAATGCGTGGCAAGGACGTCACATGCCATGACTGTGGTCATCGTGACCGTACTAGTTGTCGTGGCGGGGGAATCATTGCAGTGTAGTATGTACAGCGACTTGCCAATATCTCCATGACGATGTGAGCAAGACCTGGGGAAATAGATCAAGTAATGTCGTCTTCAAAATTGCAACAAACCTGGCGATGTTGGTTACAACATCTCCAAGTGAGACTTGTTATGAAAACGGGTGCCAGTTGTAGTTAGTTTGCATCGACAGAAACGAAAGCGAGTCCTTTGCGACATTAATGTTCAAAAACTGTATGATAGCACAGGATCCCTACATTGCGCGCTTTGACTGGATGGCTATTCAATGTCAATACAGCATATATATCCACGTTCTAGCGCTCTCTGCCATGGACAATGCCTGGCACACTTTCATCTGCTGCCATAAACGCTCGTGCACAATAGACGCACCCTCACGTGACCCCATCTGCTGTTGACCTCCTACTTTGACTCCTCGGTGGAAGGAGCAGCTCATCATCGGAGACGTTGACAAGGCACTTGTCGGTCGTGTGAACGTAGTGGCAACGCAACTCTGTTCAATGACCGACACAGACCGCGACGGCAGTACGTTGCACCCTACTCCAGACACCCCAGTGAATCCGGAATCCAACAGAAACTGGTCTAGTCCTGCGAGGAGCGGACCCGCCGCACAGAAACGGACACGTTCACAGCACAACGTGCCCGACTTAATACTACGTCTACCTCTCTCACGTTCACCCCTCAAGGACGCAAGGAGGGCACGCACAAAAACCCACGGTCTATCGCAGGCAGATCCACAGCAGCACGAACCAGGAGATTCACGGTTACGTTCGGTGGACAATGAAACCATGGCTCGGGCGAGTGGGAATGTAGATGCTGGTGCACAGAAGTTGGCAGTGGACGGAGAACAGGTCACCACTTGTGCCGACGAACGAGAGGAGATTTCCAGGAAGGAAGAGGGATCACAGGATAGTTTGTTTTCTTCCGCCAGCCACGACGGACGGACCCTCGAGGACTCTCGTCAACATACGATACAACCCACGGCTACGAAAAAGAGGGCGTCACCTGACACGGATGCGATACGTACCCTTTCAAGCCCAGGTGGCGAACGTCAGCCCAAACGCGCCAAAGTGGAGACCTTGCGGACTCTGGATCGTAGGCAGGGTCATCTGGAGTACGTCGAACCCTTGCGAGATCTTGACACCAGTTCTCCCATTCGAACGAAAAGCCATAAGCGTATATCGTCTATGACGCGGATGTTGTCACCAAAAAAATCGACATCTTCTATCTCCCATTCCCGAGCACGTTCTGTACCTCTTGATGGAGATGAGGTCCTTGCGATAGATCTCACTACCATTCCGCCATCCCCGCGTCGTTCTCCGACCAGAGTTGAAGTCAGACGTGCACTTTCGGTCCCGCCACCTGATGATGATCAAATGGTTATCGACGATGACGATAACTCTGCCCTCCTGCACTTTACGAATCCCACACGATTTACTTCTTCCCCTCGCACAAAACCGGTGTTTCGTTATACGGTCAATTTTGCCACACCCCGCGGATCTGATACACCTCCGCGTTCTGGCCGTCGTTCCCCATCGCCTCTTTCACCCCTTACGCCCCTTCCGGCCTCGCCTTTCATGGGGCATTTGCCTCGAATGCAGAGTCTTCTGGCTAAAGTATGTCTATTGCATAGTGAAGGTGCCACTGCTAATCATTTATTCTTCTGCCACTCTATAACTGAACGATCGTTACCGTATCGCTGATGCATGATAGAAAGCAGAGTTAAACTCCCTTGCGCGTAGTGATAGAATCCGTCCTGGTGCCGTCGAGGATGAACCCATGACTGACACCACCATTTCCATGGATGTATTCCAGTCTACTCCAGTGCCGAGTCGACCTTCATCGGTGATCTCGACGTCGCGCCCGAGTTCTGTTGCTTTAGGTCCTTCTGACGCGTCCCCATCCCGCCTGGTCCCTATGACTCTGAGCAATCCGACAGACTCAAGGGCTCTACCTGAGGGAAGCAGTTCGGTGAAGTCTGCAGCTGCCGGTCGGGCAAAGGACGTGTCGTTGAACAGCGCAGACAGCGCAGACGATGTAGGGGAAGTCTTCACGGATACCTCTGAACTCTCTTCAGTGCCTAGTTCCCCGCTCGACTCGATCGTTCAACCTATCCCGCGTCCTGGCATTGTAGGGGCTATGAAGACGAAGCCAAAGCGAAGTCCTTTCGCTCCGCAAGTGCCAAGGCGCACGACACGGAGTGTGTCGATGAAGATGGTGAGGGTGAGGGGTGAGCATCTGGAGGTTAACAATATCGTGGCTAGCGGTGATACAGCGAAAGGTAGGGGACGCATTAGTGGTACTAAATTGTGGTCACAGTACTAACAATGTTTGTAAGTGCCCTCTACTTCCGGACTGGCAGCTGTCCCCCCACTCTCAGCCGCAATTACTTCCAAGCTTCGTCCTTTGACATCGATTGGTGCCACGACCTCGAAACCGACAGCGGTGGCTCGTAGGTCCGCCTCTGTGTCGAAACCCCCGCCAGACACCAGCAAGTTGAAACAAGCGTCGCTGAATATATTCATGAAAGCGAAGCCTTCAACAATTGGAGGGTCTGCAGTTCGCACATCTACGACCACAGGTAGTTCGTCGAGAATCCTTGCACCACCGTCCCCATCAAAGATCCCTCTTCCTGCATCACCATCGAAGCGACCCTCGACAATGCAATCTGGAAGTGCGAAACCCTTCATTTGTTCTCTTGGCTCTGGCGTAGGGCAGGCCCGCGGGACTTCTGGACGTTCGCTCACGACGCTCTCTCACGCATTGGACAAATTGGTCGTGCCCCCACCCAGTCGGCCGAATACGAGTATGGGATTCGTCAGAGACGACGGGACGAGTCGACGGGACGGCACTCTGGAGAATGCCAAAGGGAAGGGGAAAGCCAAAGATGATGCATCGGTTCCTGTAACATCCACTGCACAAGGATCGGGGACGTTTGCACGGCCCACAGCGTCCTCTCTCAACCGTGCGGCAACTGTGATGGAAATCGGATCGACAGCGACGTTAAAGACGTGGGGTCGAGGAAGGGCCGCGACCACGGGAGTAGGGAAAGTGAGAGGGACGATAGGGATCTTTGGCAGAGCGGGAGATCGAGCGAGTAAGAGGACGAATTTGCCGGTTGTAGAGGGCAGCCCAACCAAGGCATCGGGAAGTACCAATGGCTTGTGCAGCAAGCACAGGTCAGCATCAAGCTTGGGCAGTATGGAGGATATTACAAGCAAAGGTGATTTGTTCGTGTCGCATGCCAACGCCGAACAAGACGCAGAGTTGCAGCTCGTCTTGACTCAGGGGTCTATGGATGGAGGGGCTGCTGCTCAAAAGTTGTCACCGCTGGCGGCGGCTGGCGCGAACGACGGCGTCGATGTTGACACGGCACCCATCTCGACTGACAAGGGGAAGCAGCGCGCGTTATCTTCTTCGACGCTTAATCCGGCTTCGTCGGCACTCCATGCCCTTTCGGAAAGCTTGTCGTCCTTACCACAGACCCCGACTCCGCCGAAACCTAGGGTTATTGGCACCCGGACTGGGCTGCGAAGCTCGACTGCAGCAACTGGCAAAGAGAGCCCCGCGCTTGATGTCTCTGGCAGTACTGGCCCTGGTGGGAGCACCGAAGTTGGCAGTGGTGGTGCAGTGCCCAGCAATGGACCAGCGAATGGTTCGGGCGGCGTCAAGATATCCTCGCTCAAAATCCTGAAGCGATGTGCCATCTTTGTGGATGTACGGACGGAGCAGGGAGACGACGCGGGAGGCTTGTTTGTTGATATGTTGAAGGGACTCGGTGCAAAGGTAAATTTCTTGCGTGACGAACTCAAGATGCTTTATTGGATTTGGATATTTAGATCATGAGTCGTCTTGGGCGGAGATGCACACATATTGTATACAAGAATGGACACCCTACCACTTTGGCACGGTATCGGTGAGCTCATTGTTTGCCTTGTTTTATCGCTACCTGATGGTGGTGTAGGATGCTGGATACGAAACCTGTCGTCGTTGGTATCGCATGGGTGGTGGAGTGTGTTGAAAAACGCGCCAGGGTAGATGAGGAGAAGTTCAAGATCGATGTTGACGTGATCAATGTGGCGGGCGGTAACAACAAGGTTGGTTATCTTGCTTGCATTTCCGTTCCATACACTAATCCGCATGCTTACAGCGCCGCCGATCTATGCTTCCAAAACATTTGTTTCCCGCCTCTCCTGGTCCCGAGAGCGAGACATCTATGAATATATCATCAGAAGTTGAGGACGACGACGACACGGGCGCAGGTGGCATGGATGGCTCTTCCTGTACGTGCCTGTCTCTTCCTGCTTGCCGTTCTGTGCTTCATTACTCATTGTCTTAGCGCAAGATCCAGATGTCAGTGTTCGATCAAGGGAGGAAGAGGATTTGCCACCGCTCGAGCGTGCGCGTAGACGAAGGAATACCTTGCCCGGTGGACAGACACGGCTCGTCCCTTGGCAATAGCCCAAACCATCCTGTCCCGATTCTCAAGCGATCTCCTCTTTCTCTAATTTGGATGAGCAACTAGAACAGGTTGACGTGTATTTTATCTACATCAATTTCGTAGACAATGTGTGCCTTGCACTGCTATAATGACCGCACTCGTCGAATTCAGAGTTCCCTTCCTATTGATATTGGTTCGAGCACATCCAACACCAGCTATCGTGCAGCGCAAGGTCGCAGTCACTGGGATGGTGAATTTAAACGACACCGAGTAGCAGTCACAAGCCGCTCATCGAGTGACAATAGGTACCGTTTAGAATATCGTGTCGAGGTATATACTGCATGGGGATTACAAAGACCAGATGAAGCAAGCCTCTCTACATACACACAGCGTAGCAGAGTACAAAGACGATCCGAAACGAGGTGGTGGAATGCATAGTACTGAGGAAAGAAACAAGAGTAGAAAAATGATACAGGTACATGCTGGCTGGTGGTCGCTCGTGAACATTGACCGTCAGGAGTGAGGCGTTCAAATGATGGTCCAGTGACAGGAATCAATCTTCGTACTCTTCGCCGTCTTCGTCAAGCGGCTTCCAGGGTGGGTAGACATCTTGCCACCTAGGAATCAGGTATGAATGCACCCGCACCCGCGACCAAGGTCTAGTACTTACATCAGTTCTCCAGTCTCATCACTCATTTCATCACCTCTCCACCGGCACCACGATCGCTTGGCCACTTGTTGCAGCGCGAAAAGAGGCATGAAGCGATATTCACCATTGGGATTAGAGCCTCTGCGTAGTAGGGCCGACTCATTTTCTGTCCACCAACCGCCGCCAACTTCGGCGCCTGCATCTATTCCTGAAGTTTGAGCGCGGAAAGCTACAGAAAAGGATTCTCCGGCTGGGAACAAGTGAGTGATAGAAACCTAGCAGATAAAGGACGCTTACATTTATTGGATAGGTACATGAGATATGCTGGACATACGACCACGTTCGTGACGAGGTACTTGCCCTTTAGTATTTTCACTTTGAGAAGCCTTGGGAGGAGCTCTCTGGGTACAAAGTTCTGTCGAGGAGAGAGGAGCATGATGAGTGCGCCACGTTTGCCGTCCTGGAACTTCCAGGTCCCCTTGATGGAAGCTGTCGCGACGCCAGGGACGTTTCTGGGAGAAGGTAGAAATATGAACACGGGCAGGTCCTAATTGACGACGAGCTTACACGTGTTGGTCAACGTCGAATTGACCCCTTTTGACGCCGGAGGAGGCAACGATGTAGTCCTGATCGGGTTCCGCAGGTCTTGCTGGATGAGCGCTGGGGTCGAGGCCTGGTAGATTTTCTTCGAGGTATTCCTTGAACTCGTCGCTATAAATATTTCCATCGACGATGAGTTCACCGTTTTCGTTGAATGTCCCGTAATCCCCAGCCTGGGGCAAAGGACACGTTGACAAAGATGGTCGCCGATAAGACGAATGGGCCACTCACGACGATGGGGATGGGAGGGTCCAAGTTGGTCCACTTTCCAGAGACCTTGCGGACGAGATCGATGAACTTTCTAGTGTCGGTGTTGCTCGACATAGTAAGGAATGAGTGGTGGTGGTGGGAGAAAGAGGGAAAAGGCAACACGAGGCCACCTTAAGTACAGGGTGGGAGAGCGCCCAAAGCAAAAAGGCTGTGAATGGATAGTTCCGGTATCATGCGCACGCTTGAGGGTAGCCGTGCCGAGCGTCTGCTGGATTCTGTCGCAAACATGGCCTCTGCCCTAGACTCGAGTTTCATCTAGAACTTGCCATGACCTTACCGGTGGTCAATATACGAAGCGAAAGACTGGCAAGGCTGGGCTCGTCTCTAATCAACGAGGCGAGATCCCATCACATTCCAGTAAATTGCATATTTCACAGAATTGAAACTGAAACGCAAGTATGATGCCCCTTTGACTTGCTGGCCTCCATACACGTATTATTAAATGCTACTTGCCCTCTGCCCAAACTGTGGTGACTACCTTTGAGGGTCTCTTGTTATTCACCATGCCATGTTCATCGCTGTTGGGTCTGTATCAATTTGGGAGGATCGCTGGTACAGAATCCTTGGTGGCCGGCCTTCCATGTAAATGTGACTGAGTCTGCGACCTTGCATCGCATGCTTTGACCGTCGTGCAACGTGTCTTGGGTGCGAGCTGCTGTCTACGACTCTCTTGTGTGTTTATAGTCACTAGTAGTAAAAGGTTATATATTGTATGTAATGAGTCGAAGTTCGCCGCCGTTTCTGCTTGTTCCAACATGCCCAAACGTACACACATCAGCGACAGTGACAGCGACGCCGAGTTCCAGCAAGTATCTGATGGGTCATATCGCGAAGCAAAGACCCCGAGTAAAAACACGCGTCAGACACGCAGCAGAGTCGCGTCAAAACGCGCACGGGCATCCACTACGACCACCGCCTCGCAAGCAAATGGTGTGGCACAACCCACCAGCGCAGTCACCCATGCTACGCATCCGACATCCTGGCACGTCGTTCTGCGCGTCGATCCTGCCCGGATGTCATTGTTGGGTTGGTATACACAGATACGCGGGGTACGGCAGATGCCATGGCGAAAAACATTTGATGAGTCGCTCGACAACGCTGGCAAAGCACAACGCGCATACGAAGTTCGTTCTCTAGATCACGTCTTTCTACGATATCAAATTAATGTGCTGGTAGGTTTGGGTGTCAGAGATCATGCTCCAACAGACGCAGGTAGCTACAGTGATACCATACTATAACAAATGGATAGCCAAGTACGTGCGTGCATATCTCTTATGGCTTGCATGTTGTTAGGCCTTTCTCTGATGTTTTTTTTTGTCTAGGTTCCCGACTATCAAGGATCTTGCCGCCTCGGATATCGACACCGTCAATAGTCTTTGGAAAGGGCTTGGGTATTACTCACGTGCTGCCCGTTTGCTGAGCGGCGCACAGAAAGTGGTCAATGAACTCGATGGTCAACTTCCGGATAATGCAAAGGATATGCAAGCAAAGATACCCGGCATCGGTCGTTACAGCGCAGGTGCAATCTGTTCCATCGCTTACAACCAGTGTGTTCCTGTCGTAAGCCTTTTGACCGCTTGGCTATTTCTACAAAAATGACTTGACTCGCTAGCTGGATGGGAATGTCATTCGATTGCTCACGCGTTATCTGGCGCTGTATGCATCGCCAAAAACGAAGCGGGTCCAGGATATATTGTGGGCGGGTGCTGAAGCCTTCGTGGAGGGCTCTTCTCATCCGGGTGATGTCAATCAGGCACTCATCGAGCTCGGGAGTACAGTATGCAAGGTCAGAGACCCTGCGTGTGGTGATTGCCCTCTACGTCCTTGGTGTCGCGCATATCGGAGAACACATCGTGACCATGTGAGATAATATCTCCGTCTACACCCCAGCTAATATCTTGAATAGAGCACGGCCACAGAAGAAGCAGATATCGAGGAATTGTGCACTGTTTGTGAACCATTTCCGGCCGATAATCCGGACGCGGGTCTTGTTACAATTTATCCCATGAAGGTTGAACGAAAGAAAGCACGTGAAGAAATGGACTCGGTTAATGTAATTGAATGGTGCACGGAGGATGAACGGAAGCGCTTCTTCTTACTCGTCCGCCGTCCTGAAAGAGGTCAGTGCCATATCTCTGTATTTTTTATTATAAATGAGCATTTTGGGCCATCAGGACTCCTCGCAGGACTACACGAGTTTCCGACAGTACCCAATATCTCGGGTGTATCGGCAACTGCAGCCAATGTAACCCGTATCCCAACCGATCTATTGAATGATTTGTTCGTGGACCCACCGACCTCGAAGCGGCAGGATCGCTCAGAACCAGGGAGTAGCGGTACTGATGATAACACCACCGCGGTGCGGATCGTACATGTCAAACCAGCGGGTGATGTCGTCCATGTCTTCTCACATATCCGGAAAACGTACCGTGTCCAGTGGGTGCTCCTGAAGGGTGGAAGGGGCGAGCCTCCTAGACTACAACAAAGATCCGATCAGTCAACAGGCAAAGGGACCAAGGCACCACGAAAAGGGAAGCATCGGAAGCATCCAGAATCGGCTAGGGATCTCAATCCCGGAGATTCTACTAGTGTCGATGTTGTACAATGGGTAGCACTGGGTCAAGTGGAGCATGCAAAGTATGTGAAAATCCATACCAGTGCGTGATTAAACATTGATGTTTATTACTGGACAGTATTGGAACTGGTATGATGAAAGTATGGAGGTTGGTTCAAACACTGTGGTGATCCACAAGAGGTCTCTATACTATTCCTTGATGACATTTTGAACAATGTAATGTCAAGATCTAGAATATGTGGCTAATTTAGTGTCCTGTTTGTAGGTGTGTTACACACAAATCAAGTGAAGTGTTTCTGGAAGAAAATGTCTCTGTTTTGGCTGAGCTTTCCATCCTTAACCAATCAAGTGCTCCTCTGTTTTTGCCATTTGGCAATGCTCACAGGCAATGATTTCCACCAAATGCAGGTATTCCTGGTTATGTAAAATTCGGCTGTTACGCGATGGCTACTTTACGCCTCCATCAAACCCACGCTCATACACCGGCAGTGTGACATATTAGATTCTCGAAGAAGCAAAATATATTGGCCTCAGTGGGATTCAATATGGAGTTGAAATTTGCGCTGAGTACGGTCCACTACACAATAACCAACGTTGCGACCGCTGGTTGTGACTTGGTGCTAAAATACTGAATTGCCCGACACGGTCAGTACTTCAGTGACCGACTTGGTGTTCACACATACTAACTTATGCTTACTTTCCGCCATGGTTTCGCTTCCAACTCGGGTCCGCATCCGACGGTGCCAGCGTTGGGGGTTGCCATCACCTGTGATTATCTAAAGACTGTGTATAAAAGCTCCCAGCATATCAATACGAAGGATAAGTATCTTTCCTCCGTTCCTATCTTGGTACTATGTCGACCAACAAAGCCAAACTAGAGGCCCTCTTGAGTTTGATTAACTCTGCCGCTCAGGAGGCCATCGCAGAGTATGAAAAGGCCGGGGACGATGTCCCTTTCATCGACTCCAAGGAGCCTCATCCCTTGGATAACGCAGAGGACCAAGTGGCACTGAAGAGCGCCGTTCGGACTTTGGAGGGTGCATGCGCTCAATTGTGCGCTACTCTCGCACCTCCTTCACACACCGCTAATAACGTGGGCTGCCACGACTTCTTTCCTTCTCGACGATACTAACTGTCCCCTAAATTAGCTCTCGCAGGTGTATGACCAAGCTTGCTTGCGGGTTGCTGTCCGGGAGAATATCACTGGCGTCCTTGTGGATCACCCCAATGGCCTCCATGTCGATAGCCTCTCTAGGATTGTACAGATCGACCCGAGAAAATTGGCACGTGTATTGCGTCTTTTGGCCACAAGAGGTTTCTATAACGAAGGTCAGCCGATCTCCACCTTGCTAATGGATTCAAGGTTAATCCGGTTCCATAGTGGACACGGACACATTTGCGAACAATCGGCTCTCCTTGGTTCTTCACAAGGACAACCCCATCAATCATCTTGTCAGCCTTCAATCTGAGACGAACGTGAAAGGCGCCAACGTACTGTACGAAACTTTGAAAGACCCCGAAAGAGCCTTCTCCGAGAATCCGGAACATTCAGCTTTTATGTACGCATGCAACAAGGAAGGTATCACTGGCACCTATTTTGATTGGATGAAACCACGGGTGAGAACTTCCCGTTCACGGTGAATTCATTTGAATGACATGAATGCCTAGGACGCTCAAAGAGAGGTACATTGAAAGGTACATCCTTACACCAGAAGCTGATCGTACGTAGAGATTCTACCAAGCCATGAGAGGAACCAATATGGTTTCCGGCACTCTTGCAGTCCTGACTCGTATGTGCGCCAGTACTATCTATAGTATCACCTGACCCACGACCCAGAGTTCCCTTTCGAAAAATATTCTACTGTGGTCGACGTCGGTGGAGGTACAGGAGCGTTCTCACTCCCTCTCGCACGAACGCACAAACACATCAAGGTCACCTTACAAGATTTACCGGCCGCGATAGTTCAGGCCCGAAGCGTGAGCGACCTGTTCTGATTAGCGAGAACAACTAACGTATTCCAAAGATTTGGGCGAGAGATTTACCAGAGGCAGTGGAGGGGAACAGAGTCAAGTTTGTGGACCTTGACTTCTTCACCCAGAGCCCCGTCAAGGGAAAGGACATATACTATGTGAGTCTACGTCCATTTTTTGCAATGATGACAGCCGACGGGAATGGTATCCGCTCGCATAGCTCCGTAGCGTCCTTCACAATTGGTCGGATCAAAAGGCGGTAACCATCCTTCGAAATGTCCGTGAAGCACTGGGACCGCACAGTCGGGTATTGATCCGTGAGTTGGACCCATTCAAGAGCACTTGCATCATCAGGTTGATGTAATACGCACGTAGATGACCACGTTATTCGGGGGGTTAGCCGCAAACAAGCTGAGGCCGAAGCCGCATCGCTCGGTGCCGTCGTGGTCAGTGATAATCATCACCCTGATGTTGAGCGTGTCGTTGTATTGACAGCGTTTGAAGGCCCCCAAGCCGATGCTTCCTAACTTTGGTGTTGGGAATATTCGCCTATATCAGAAGGACCTGGTAATGATGATTATATTGAACGCCAAGGAGCGCACACTGCAGAACCTCTTGCAAATCTCGTAAGCTAGACCCCTGGATCTGCCGACCTGAAATGCTGATGCTGAGCTGTATACAGGACCGCAGCAGGCTTGAAGTGCGAAAAGGTCTGGGATCTCGGAGAAACCAGCGTTCTCGAACTCTCAGCGGCGTGAGAGCGCGAAATGATCTGGCGGTATCACGGGCTACTGGAAGGACATCGAAGCTGTGTGTAGTTTCTGTGCCAACGGTCTCAGCTCATAATGATGAATTGCAACTTTGTATGTATGAACTCAATCACCGCATGGTAGTGTGTTTGCTCTGATTGTATCGAATGCATCTATCTCGAAACCCATTGCAAACTCTGCACAATAGTCTTATGGAATGACAGGATCATATTCTCTCTTGAAGAAGGGCCTAGTATATTCACGGATCCGTCCAACATTCAGCATCTGTGCGGCCCCTGGGCCCAGGTCCTTCAATTTCATGTATTTCCCGCCGTACAACGATTCTTGGATTGGGGTTATGCGGCGCTATCTATGGTGCCTCCACAGGTATGCACTGCGTTGGTGGGTGCCCTGGAGTTGCCACCTTCACTGCGGCTGCGCATGTCTGGTCCCACCTTGCTTACTTTTAGTCCGGCCGGTAACACAGGATCATGATCGGGTATTATTCTGGTGAATTGCATCAGTCGCTCTTGTCATCTCCACTAATAATACCTCATGCTTCTCAGAGTTTGGATCTCAATAAACACACGGCAAACCGCCACCGCTCATACAGCGGAAAATTCAAGAACAGATGCCTCTGCAAGGTCCCAAACTTTCTCGAGCTTCAGGCCAGCTGCAGCTCTGTGTACTTGATTTTAGAATGCTGCAAAGCCGGTATTTTCCATCCACTCACGAAAGTTGCAAGGAATCCTGTATCGTGCGCTCCTTGGCGTTATGCAAGATACACATCGTCAGATCTTGTTGGTACATACGAATATTGCCGACACCAAAGTTGGGAAGGAGTGGTTCAGGGGCCTGTGGATAGAAACAGGGAAAGAATCAATCTAGGCAAGGTGTGACTGAATTAAGGGACAACAGACTACGGCAGTACCCATTGGTGGGGCTTGGGCCTGAGCCACGGTTTGTTTTCGACTGAGTTCACCAAGGATGTAGTCGTCTGTGCTGACAAGTGAACCCGGTAACATTTTGCCTAACAATTACAACTCACGGATAAGTACCCGGCTATGAGGCCCTAGAGCTTGACGGATATTGCGCAGAATAAGTGCTGACTCCTGGTCAGGCCAATCGTGAATAATATTTCGGAGCTGCAAGACACTGAGTTGAGTCCCACCGTGGTCGACGCGGAAAATGAAGAACCTAGTACATAATAAATGTCTTTATTCTTGACAGGAACTTGAGTGAAAAGGTTGAGTTCAGAAAACTCGACACGGTTTTCTATGATGGCCTCAGGACAATCTCTTTCCCAAACCTAAGAGAATTTGAACCATCTCAAAACTACTAATTATCGATACTTACTCACACTTCGGGACTGGGCCAGTGCTTTTGGAAGATCGTGAATGGTAATCTTTATATGCGCGTGTTTTTTTGCAAGGGGGATGGAGAAGGCACCGATACCTCCACCAACGTCAACCACAGTTGAATATCCCTCAAAAGGGAAGCCTAGATCTGGAATTAAAGCGGATGTTTCTAGTGACACAATCATGCGCACGGGTCAGGACTGCAAGTGAACCCATAATACTACCGAGCCCCCTCATGGAGTGATAATAAGTCTATCACATTTTTGAGTCCCGGAATATAAAGTAGGAATAGCTTACCTCTCTCCGAGTGTCCTGATCAATAGTGTAGTATGATAAAATTAAGGGGTTTTTTTTTTAAATGAAAAATGACAATGAAAAGCTCACTTCTTCTGTTATCCAATCAAAGAACGTACCAGTGATACCTTCCTTGTTGTTGGCGTACATGAAGGGGGCATCCTCAGGATGCTCGGAGTATGACGTTCCCGGGTCTTTGAAGGTTTCATATAACATAGCGGCTCCTTTTGCGACCGTTTCGACATGAAGGCTGACCATATGGCGAACAGGGTTATCGCTGTGAAGAGTCAGAGAAAGCCGGTTGTTTGCAAACGTATCCGTCTCCACTAAACGACCTGGCAGTAAGAGGGATATTCTCCGGCAAACAAGCAAGATGCCTCACCTTCGTTGTAGCAACCTCTCGTAGCCAGAAGACGCAACACGCGCGCAAGTCTTTTCGGTTCGATATTCACGATCTTCGATAAGTCGTAGACGTGGATGCCGCCGGGGTAATTTATGAGGATGTCCGTGATGTTCTCCCGAAGAACCACACGGACACAAGCAGAGTCATATACTTGCACGAGCTGGGGGTCATGGCCGTTGATGTTGGTGAGATAAGAAGGTGAATCATGGATAATGGCATACGTTGATTGCAGAGTGTGAGGGTGGTGCAAGTGTAGTGCACAACTGAGCACATGCGCCTTCGAGAGTCCGAACGGCACTCTTCAGCATGACTTGGTCGAGAGCGTTATCAAAGGGATGCGGTTGAGTGGAGTCGATCGAAGGGACATCGTCTCCGGCTTTCTCATACTCCATGATGGCTTCCTCTGTGGCGGAGTTGATCAACTTCAAGAGGGCTATCAGTTTAGCTTTGTTGGATGACATCGTGTTAGAGGTGTGTGTGGGGCAATAGACGGGGGCTCTATTCGCGCGATAAATGGTTTTATAAACTGCAGTGAGGCAGGGCTTGAGTTGTCACAAAGTACCCGATAGAAAAGAGAAGGTCAGTTGGTATGAGTCATGCATCAGGTTCACCAAGGAACAATGTCGGTGCTGAGAACAGCCAAGACGGACGAGGTTCCCATTTGTCACGCAGTTCGATTCAGGAACTGAGAAAATGTGGCCCACTTAAGATGCGAAAATGCGATCAGTCTTCCAAAACAAAAGGAATAACATTTACTCACATATCAGAAACTATATCCAGAGTTTCTCCCTTCCTCCTGTGACCCTAAAAGTAGTCAGTCGCTGCCACATCATCGTGAGTGGGTTCTGCCGTTGCATCCAGTAAGCGGGGTAGGCAAACATATCTTGTTCAATTACACCTAGGAAGTCTCGTAGTATTATGCATTATTAACAGTGTTCGCAACACAAAAAATGCTTGCCAAGTGATCGAACCATCTTACTATCTGCGATCGACGGTCGCCCTTGATCTGCTCTGGACATTTGGTTGGGAGGACGAGTCCTGTGTCAACACGCTCATCGTAAATGAATACCATAGTTAAACAGTTGGCCAGGTTGACGAGGGTGCCAGCTAGCAATGGAACTGCATATAAAAGACTTTACAGGAAAACGAAAGATCAGAAATTCGCTGACTGGCTCGGTACTAGGCAGGAATACTTACATAGCATGAAATCAAGTTTGAGACAAGCCTGCAAACCCGTGAGGATCGGTGTAGTTGTACTAGTCGTATGCAAGGAGCACGAGTTGACCCACCGTGTACGCTCTGCGTTCAAAGCATCCTGCATTATGGCGGGAACTGGCCTAGCTATGTTGCGTCACAGGGGCATTTAACAATGGACAACCATAGGCAGACTCTCGCATTTTCAGTGCCAGTGGGATCTTGTCATTGAGTTGGTAACGCCCAGGAGGAGACTTACAAAGATTGTCATCAACGCACCATCTGTAGTATGAGAGTCTTGAGTTTGAGGCCAAACGCTTTAGACAATCGCAATAGAGACTCACAAGTACTACTAGTACCGCTAGCTGCAAATCATCGTTATTGTCTCAAGTGAAGGTGACTGACCCTGGCCCTTCCGACGCTTCAAAGCTTCGAGTCCGCCTGCTCCAACCCATGCGTTTTCAATCTTGTGGCATTTATAAACATATAACATATAGTCCTACAAGAAAAGAAAAGAAAACAGCATGTGCACCGCCGCCATACTAGACGCTCACCAATGTACGTAGCTAGCATATCAAAAGAATAACGCGCGTGACCCGCACAACAAAGTTCGAGGACAAAAAATCGGCATAACTCCGAGAAGAAAGACGGATAGCAAACGACGAACAAACAAAGACGACAAAAATAATCCATGGCGCTCAGCTATTCGGTTGCACATATGCAGCCATTTCCTGTTGTCGCTGCCAGACGAGTTCTGCCCAAAGTGGATTTGGCGGTATGCGACCTATCAGGGCACGAAGGACCTCCAACCTAGACAAGTCATTAGTGCTGCGTGAGCCACGTGGCGCAGACATACCATCTCGTTTTCTCCTCGTCCGAATCGGCAAAGAATAAGATCTGTTGTTCAGAAGGGAAAACGAGCCTGAAGGAACGTTCTACAGCGATCAACGAATCATAATCGTCCTTGTAACGACCGTCAGGGCTGAGCGCGGCGGATCGTGCATCGTGTGTGTCCTCCACCGCGATGGCTTTCTTCAGGTTGATCGTCGCAGTAGCTTTCTTGGTCACATCGTTGAATGCAACCAGATTTGCGCCAGTTACTCTAAAGGTTCGCCGTCGCCATGTCTACCAAAAAAAGTAGATGACATCCAACTCAAAACACTCAGTACCTAACTCACCGTACAATCGCCACCGTTCTGCGTCAGCGTGCCTTCAAAGTACGTGACTTTATGCCACGCGACATGTCTGAGGCCACGGAGGCATTCATCCAAGCTCAAGGGTAATTGATGGGACAAGACGCCAGGAAGGGACGGCAATCTGAATATTTGAAGAACGATCTCACCGAGTTCCATCGTCGTCGCACTACCAGAAACCTCGGAACGCTGCCCAATCAGAGGGTACTTGATCTCTAGCAGGTGAGTATCACATCGCGACGCAATGTCCTTGAAAGAGATAAATGCTCTAGCAAGCGTGCAGTCCTGCTTTAGGTAACGAGCGAGGTTATCCGGTAGTCTATATGGGGCTGCAGGAGGAGGGGGTGGTGGTGGTGTAGCCCGTGCGACAGGTTTTTTCGGAGACGATGAAAGGAAACCGAACATTCCACCTTTCGATTTCGGTGGTGGAGCCACTGGTTGAGGGATCGGTGCGGGAGGAGGCGGTGGTACGAGGGCTTTAAATTGCGCGACAATGTGAGGATCGCGCCGGATCTTCAGTGTCAGTGTGAACTCAAGCTTATTATGCTCTATCCTGAACACGATACCATTCAGACCGAAGAGAAGGAACACAAGATTTGACGTACAACTCAAACTCCTGATCAATTCGCGCATTAGAAGACAACCTTGTTTCTGGCGTCGTGACATAGTGAATACCGTTGTTTAATGTGCAAGTGAGTGCTGTGGGTTGCTGTGGAATGGGCACTGTGAGACCTTTCACGCCAAGTGCTATAGAATATCAGCAGGTACGCATACAACAAAGATAGGACACTTACCTCTAACAAAGACTTTACCGTGTGCTTTGCCTGGTTTCTCTTGGGCTCGGTACTCTCTAATCTGTTTAGCGTACTCATTCTACGCATATCAGCACGCAGTGCAGAACGCAAGCTTCGAACATACCATGTCGGAAGGACGTCTAACAGCCTTCCAAGCCTTACCGCTGTTTACATCCCCGGCAAATGACGTGTGCGACACCTGTTCGTTATCTGCTGAGGCGAAAATAGCCTCATGTTCGCGGACACGGTATTTCTATCGCCCCAAGGGAAATTCAGCGGGGTCGTTCATTTTGTGTTCAACCAAAGCAACTTACCCCTTGGCGCTGATCTGGATCAAGTCTTCGAAGTTCCTTAGATATGCTATCGGCCAAAAGCTCTTCTTCAGTATCAGAGAGACCGATATCAAGAAGCAAGTCGCTCTTTGTCAATGCACCGGCATCACCAGTGCTGCGACTACGCCTTCGGCTCGGACGACCGGTGCTTGGTGGCACTGACGTCGGACGGGGAGGTGTGTAGTAGCCCATCGACTGCTCCTCGTCCTTCTTCCGCGCCTGCCTTCGCTTTCGTAAAATCAGCTCCTCCCTTGTCCTGATCGCATCCTTGGTTGGCAAAATGGGTGGGGGCGCTTCTTCTACCGGGCTCCTAAACGAGGGTCCCGTATAGACAACCGGATCCGTCGCCGCACGCTGGATCGACAGAGGACCATCCCGAGCGGGTTCTGTAATGGGTGCGTTGCGGAAATTAACCATCGAAAGATCCGTGTCAGTCTCTGTCTGGGTGCTGTCATCACCGATGTTACTGCTTGTATTGGCACTGAACTGTCCGGCTTTGTTGCCCTCCGTCACCGACTCCACCCGAACCTGCGAGTGTGCATTGGACCTCTTTGCGCTTGAGCTAGTACTGCCTTTCACATCATCCATGAGTCGATCAAGGGCAGACCGCATCTCCCCAAGCTGAATCGATCCCAACGAGTCACGCAATCCTAGACCGCCGCTAAGATCGAAGCTCGTCTCAAGCAGACTAAAGCTCGAATGTGGACGCGCAGGTGTAGGCTGAGGCTGAAGTGACTCCGCCATTGATGATTTGATGGGTGATGAATTATCATCCTCGGCGGAGGGTAATATATCACCGTCTGCGGAACTGGTTTCGCCTAGGAAGATACCTTCCTGCCCTTCGACATCGACGATGAAAGACTCCATCGTGCGCTTCTCAGCGGTTTGGATGGTCGCAAACTCGGCGCTGATGTTCATATCCGATTGTTGCTCATTCTCCCTGTCCAGTATTCCGAAGTCCAGAACCACCCTGTTCTGTCTGTCAGGAACCTTTTCATCGACATTCACAGGTGCAGGTAGCTCTACAGGGGGTGCAGGGGAACCGGGTGCAGGTGAACCCAGGGGACTTTCCATACTCCTTTTCCGCATCAATCTCATCTGAACATCCTCTCTGCTGATTCTCGACCTTGGCATGCGATCGCTTTGCAGTTCTTGAGCGCTCGCGGTTTCACGCAAGGGAGGCCCTGTCCACACAGAGGGTGATGCAGATCTAAAGGCGGGTGACCCAGAGAGTCTGGAAGGGGGATCAAGTGGGGAGTCTGATCGCCGGTGCATATTGAAGCGTGTCGGCGAACCCGAATTGCGTTGAGGTATCGCCCCCAAAGGTGAGGTCGGGCGTGATGCGAGACTGTCCTTGGGAACAGGGACAGGGGAAACATGTGATGGCGATGCGGCATGCAGTTGTGCGTTCCCTTCATTTTGCACTTGTTCCTCCGCAGAGACACTGGATGAACCGGATGTAGAAAGAGAGAGAGGCGATGTATGAGGCGGGGTACTCGTTAAGAATGGCGAATTGCGTGGGATGAGGTCAGATAACTTGGGGACATCATCTTGACTGTCAGGCTGTGGTGAATGGAGGACCTTTTGAAGCTCTGCCTCCAGGTCTAGATTAGATAACGATACCTCAGAGTGACCAATGGACAAATTTGCAGGGTCCAAAGGGTCTTCGATTGAAGCAAAGGATAACTCGCCAGCTTCCTTTACCTTCGAAGCAGAGAAAGGGTCACCAGGGGACAAAGCTACATCATTCCATCAACCTCAATATCGAAGAGAGGGAACAGCGCAAACTCACAATCGTGGCCATTCTTTGGGGAGCTTTGATCCGTAGGAGGGTGTAGTTCAAAACGAGGAATGAGCGAATCTCGATTGGAGTGCTCGCTCCACATAGGTTTCTTGGCCGGGCTCGGTGACGGTGGCATCATATTGATGCCCGCCTCGACTTCGCCTATTTGGTGGTCTTCGCGCGCACGTTCAACATGCGTCGACCTCCCAAGTGGAATGCTCGAACCAGATGAAATGTCCATGGACGACTCTGCTGCCTGGGGGGGCGTCAATGGAAAGTCCTGTTGAGCGTGTTCCGAATCGTAAAAGGGAAAGGCTGGGGAAGACATTGCAGGAGACGATATGCTGGCTCGGCGTCGTGCGCGCTCTGCGTGATGAGAGCGACCGTAGGGTACTCCATCTTCTGTTT
This sequence comes from Xerocomus spinulosus, assembly GCA_038094075.1. NCBI lineage: Eukaryota > Fungi > Basidiomycota > Agaricomycetes > Boletales > Boletaceae > Xerocomus > Xerocomus spinulosus. Next base: position 15,214 of record JBBPTN010000040.1, on the reverse strand, counting down.
CTAGATCTGCTGGCAGAGAGGGCTGATGACTAGGAGTTGCAGGCAAGCCTAAGCCTTGCAAGGACGAGGATTGTATCACGTCTTCGCCCATCACTGTGTTGTCGTGACCTCGTGAGCGGTGATTCTCTACTACGTCATGCCGTTCAGGTTCACCGTAATCATCCTCGTCAGACGAGAAGAATGGGTCTTCGTCTTCTTCATCTCTGTCAAACTCCAGAACATCACAGCGCTCGTCGAACGTTACAGTTTTTCGTCTCTGTCGTTTACCATCCAGCGATGGCTGATCCGCGGCCCGAGGCCCATGGAGTCGTTTGGAAACAAGTGAAGAGCGTGATGGGGTAGTAGGGCGGGAAGGGGGCGCTGAGGAGGGTGCTGAATGAGGTGGTGATGGCAGCACAGGTGGCGGAGCTGGAGTGGGTGTATATGATGCTTTGGGGGGCACGGGCGGTGGTTGCTCTTCCTCGGCGCCGACAGTTTGTTTGAAGGGGCTCTTTGTGACAGGCTCTTTCTCGATGAGCCCTTGATAAGCTTTGGATTGACGCCTTTCGCGTTTGAATGCCAAGGGTCTCTCGTTCTCGGCTTGCTCATGCATAGAATCGGGCCGAGGCCGTTTCTCACCACTGACTCGGCGAGTGCCCTGCTGAGTGGACGGAGTATCGCTCGACGAAGACGTAAAGGGTAACGAAGGAGTGACAGTCTGGGTTTTGAAAGGTGACTTCGAGACGAGATTGCTGTTACTGACGTGCTTGTAACTGGACGAAGATCGTCGAGCGACTATAGGAAATGGGGGTTTCCCTTCACGTTTTGCAATCCTGAGTGGGGTTGTCGCTAAATTTGAGCTCGCAGAAGACTTTCCCCATCCTTTGGCTGAATCGCGGAGGATTGACGACTGAACTGGATCTGGTGAATTTGAAAGCAGCCTGTCCTTCAATGTAGCTGCTGACGATGGTTGTTGTGTGCTCATAATGAGCAGATCAAGGGAATGCGTTTCACAGTGGTGTCGCTGTCGTCGCTGTCGTCGTCCTCGTCTCGTCCTTGGCGTCGGGTACACAAGAAACACCGTGGGAAATTCAGTTCAACACGTCGACCACGTGATCGCGAAATTCACTCTCTTCTCCATTTTAACCCCTAGTAGGAAAGAATTGCTAGCAACATTCCTCATTCTAAATTTGCTTCATTATAAGGCATTAATGGGGTAGTGGTAACCTGGGTCGTTGCCATCGACCCGCCGGGGGTTCGATTCCCTCTTAATGCAATAATTTTTGTTCTGTCCTCGATCGAGAAGAACAATTCTCCCTATGAAATATAAGCACCACCTAATTACACACCCAAATGTGCTTTGAGCTCGCTAATCGTATCGATAATACCCACACCCGCAGCCTCGTACTCATCCCACAGCCCCTCGTCCTTTGACACACTCCGTACCCCTTCTTTTACCACCCATGTCCTCCACCCGCCTACCTTGGCCGCATCGACAGCAGATGCCTTGACGCAATAATCTCCAGCCACGCCAATAAAATACATATCTGTCACTTCCTTCTTCCGCAACTGTTTCTCGAGATCAGACACCACCAACCCCCATTCATCGCCAAATGCTGAATAACACTCCACACCCGGATGAGTGCCCTTCAAGATCACCTTATCGAACTGCGTCTCGCGCAGGGGTTCAACGAGCACCGCACCAGACGTCCCCTGCACGCAATGATCGGGCCACAATATCTGCTCCAGGCCACGCGTTGGGATCGCACCAATGTCCTGTCCGTGCGCTTTGACGAGCTCCTCTGGTGGGAAGATTGTCGTACGCTCAAAAGGTACCTTTCCCGGGTGTGACGACGCGAACGAGACGTGGCCGGTCGGGTGCCAGTCCTTGGATGCATACCGAACGTCAAACGGGAGATCAATGATGTCCTTTACCGGCTGAATGACTGAGGGGCCATCCGGGACAGCGAGGCTCCCAGTGATAAAGTCTACCTGCATATCGACAACGAGCAGTGCGTTGACGCGTTTCTCCGTCTGTGCCATATCTACTCTAGATCTGTGAGATCGTGCGTGCACGTATAGGTGGCTCCCACCTGTAGAATTCAACCAAGCGCTGCAGTGGACAAAGGATGTTGTTTAGAGCGCAGCTGCGGTGGGAGTACTAGGGATTCAAAGGACCCGAGCTGTGGCTTTCCTTTCGTGACTGCGATGTACCGTTCCGGCCATCCTTTGGACTCCGCAAACCGCTGAGTTACTGATTCTACCACCATGCTAGTAATAGCGTCTGCGCCCATCTCGGAAGATATTCAAATACTGATATGCCATGGGTGTCGACACCACGCCCATGATATCGAGCTCAGTTGACCCATCATTTGACTCCGATAACAGCTCTCAAATTCCGTGCGATCACACCATCCTTGGTTTGGAATCCGTCCGACCCCCTAATAATGATCCCGCATACACTGCGAGATAAAGGTACGCAATACCAAAAGTTCTGTCGTGTCGGAACTTTACAGGCAGGGCAAATCACGATTCCATCGAATGGGACGCATATTCCTACATATGTACCCACAGGTTCACAAGAACCCATCCCCTGGCAGCCTCCCTAGTTCTATACCGATAACAGATAGCACATCGAGATATACCTTGCAATCCTAAATCCACACCGGCACTGTGCCCCTGCGAATCAGTTTATTGTGCAGCAAACCACGTGTCCCAACGCTGAACTTCGCTTCGAGTGAAACCCAACAGTGCATTGTACAAATGCGTTGCGTTATTTCAATTCGACAAACAAAAAGCATCTCCTCTACGTCGATGACATCCAATGCGCAAAAGGCGCAACGCACTCAACGGCTATGAAAATGTGTCAGCGTAGCACCCAAGTCCACGGGAATACACGCATGCTACAGTACACTCAGTAATCGAATAAATACCCAGAGACAGCACCCACGTTGAAGCGCCTCGCATGGTCAAGTCCCTGCTCGAAGCACTGATCCTTGCAGTAGTATCCATGCCTAGTAATCATCAGTATTCGACGGTCACCACATCATGCACCACCCTAATGGAACATGCCTGCAGTTTTCCGGAACCTGCCGGCCGGCTTGTCCGCCGTCAATACGTCAATTTAGTCATCGACGGAACGAAGACGTTACCTCGCTCCTTGTGTGCACGCCACCACCGGAACACGGTTTGTATGTAAAACTCTCGGAAGCAATCGCTGCAGACCCAGTCTTGTCGTTTCCAATCCTGATAAGGTGCATCCTTGTGCATGAATAATTCGCCAATAAAGGTATCGTAGTTTGCTTCTCGGAGTAACTTGAAGAGTGGTTTTTCAACTTGGTTGTACGCTAATTTGAGAAAAACCTCCGAGACTGTTCCCAGGTCCGCCTTTAAAAGCATCCAGTCTAAAAATTATATGAGACAATATGTTAGTGAGCAACACGAACGCACTGTTCTCGTTAAACAACCTCCCAGTGAGTTGGGTAGGTGAGAAGCCATCGCGACCATCACGACCACATCCGCGACCTGATCATGATAAGCGAGTGCGAGAGCAACATTAGCAAAACTGACAGGTATCATATGTCCCACCAACATCATCCAATATTGCTACAAATCCAAGGGGCGAGGTGACATTGCGCTGTGAGAGGATGCCGTTGAGAGAGGGGAAAAGATATCCCTCATAGACATCGTCGAGAAGGTAACACATTGGCAACGGACTAGAACTCTGTTCCTCAAAACAGCGTAAAATGATGTGGGGACCAGCGAACAGGTACAGCGAACCAAAATCGTCTGATAACGAAGGGTTTGGTTAATAGGTCGGGAAATAGAAACGCCCTTTCAACGCACAAACTTCAAGGGATCCTATTAACTGAGCCTCGGCAAGGACCACCCAACTAGCAAGGTATCGTAGGAACCTGCAGACTGTACCCAATTGAATGAGTTCCTGAGAGGTAAATTTAGAGAGGAAATCTCTTTGAGTCTCGGCACTCGGGCCCTCTTGAAGTTGTCCACGGGGAGCACTCTCATAGCCGTAGAGGGTCGACATGATCCATGCGCGATACACAGCTCGATGGAAACGCCACGATTCCACAAATGAGAGTCGACTAGTCCTCGATGTCCTGTCCTTGTTCCTATCTAAAGGTGAGTGTGGTGGCATCAAAGTAGGGGAGACGTACATCCAGCTGAAGATGTCCTCCAAGGCAGACACGACAGAAACATTGAAGACCATAATGCGCTCCTCTTCGCTGGAAGGCTTTTGACTGATGACATCGCCTTCATTCACCTCGACGACCTCCTTTCCGATGCGCCTGAGTGCTTGGTAACGGGCAAGTAGGAAGGCCTGGGTTATCGCTGGGCCAACGCGTTCGTGCAAGGCCATATCGATGGTGACCACTTTCTCTACGTAAGCGGCTCGAACTTATCTGTCCCCTCATCGCGGAGGATATAACCTAACACATACCCAGAGAGTATCGACACACCTTCCAGTGTTCCGCTCATCGATTACGAGTCCCTAAAATACACATCTCCAGAGTTCAGCCCATTGATCCTGATCAAGCATGGCACCATGATGTCACGCACATCCGGTCAATCCAAGGGTTCACCCTTCAGGCTCATTTGTGTGATCCCTACTAGAAACATTCAGTAGCTAATGATACAATATTAGGAACATGAACTATCACTGCAGATATTGCCAGTTCAGTTCAGACTCCGCCGCACCTTCTCCCCTGCGGAGAGAGGCTCGGAGTTCGAATGCGTGTATTCGGAGGGCACTTACCTTGTTCAACTACGCGATCAGACAATGCTACTCCCTGTCGAGTGTAATCACAAGTCCTCGTATATATTACGTGGGTATGATACATTGCATGGTTGCCCAGATTCGGTGCGACGACTTACGCAAAACTGGTAAAACCATCCAAGATATTCTACCACACCGACGCTCAATTTCCGTGGTAATGTGCCAGAGAGGCGGCTTTGTCTGCAGGCATGCATGCATGCTACGGCGCCAACATGTTGAACAATACCGAAAGCTTCCAAAGCAAAAATCACCCACGTTGAAACGTTTTGCGTGGGCGAGTCCTTGGTCGAAGCATTGATCCCTGCAGAAGTATCCGTGTCTACAAGGCATCTGTCAGCACCCGACGAACCCTAGAAGCTGACGGAACGTGCTTGCAGTCTTTTGGAACTTCCCCTCCTACTCGTTGAAGCGACGATCCTGGTCCCATGATATAAACATCATCGTACGCTTTACGCGCACGCCACCATCGGAACACGGTGCATATGAAAAATTCCTGGAAGCATTCGCTACAGATCCAGTCTTGTCGTGTCCAATTCTGATAAGGCTCGCTCTTGTGTGTGAACAATTCGTCGATGAATGCGTCGTAGTCGGCTTCTCCGAGTATCTTGAAGAGTGACCTTTCTACCTGGTTGGATGCCAACTTGAGAAAGACCTCATGGGAGTTCCCAAAATTCGCCTTGAGGAGAGACCAGTCTAAAGGGTGTTTGGGATATATAAAATAGCTGGATGATACAAGTAACACAAACGCACTGCATTCGTTGTACAAGTTCGCAGTGCACCGCATGTCAGGTGGGAGAAACGAATCCTTCCGGCCACATGCATGACCTGCTCATTGTAAGCCTAGCTTTGGGAGGGCAATGCTAGTAAAACTGACAAATATCGTTCGCCCCACGCACGTCATCCAGAATTGCTCCAAATCCAAGTGGTGCAGTAACATTACGCTGTGAGAGAATAGACTCGAGGGGGGGAAGGAGGAAATCCTCCATGTCCAGGAGATGACCCATCGGCAACGGATCGAAACTTTGCTCCTCAAAGCAGCGTAAGACGATGTGGGGACCAGCAAACAAGTACAGTGAATCAAAATCGTCTGATAACAAACCAATGAATCGATGAAAACATAAAATGTCTTTTCAACGCACAGGCATCTGTGGATCCTATGGACCGGCACTCGGCAAGGGCCACCCAACTAGCAAGGTAGCGAAGGAACCTGCAGACTGCACCCAACTGAATGAGTTCCTGAGAGGTGAATTTGGATAGGAAAGCCTTTTGAATCTTGGTGCTCGTGTTCTGTGTCTGTTTTCCTTTGGAGACCCTCCCATGGCCGTAGAGGGTAGACATGATCCATGCGCGATACACAGCTCGATGGAAACGCCATGATTCCACAAATGAGAGTCGACTAGTCCTCGATGTCCTGTCCTTGTTCCTATCCAAAGGTGAGTGCGGTGGCATCAAAGTAGGGGAGACGTACATCCAGCTGAAGATGTCCTCCAAGGCAGACACGACAGAAACATTGAAGACCATAATGCGCTCCTCTTCGCTGGAAGGCTTTTGACTGATGACATCGCCTTCATTCACCTCGACGACCTCCTTTCCGATGCGTCCGAGTGCCTGGTAACGGGCAAGTAGGAAGGCCTGGGTTATCGCTGGGCCAACACGGTCCATGTCGATCCCACGTCTGCTAATCCCACGTTCCACTAACCATCAGCAGGACACTCGTGAAAAGGCTCCGCTGAATCTGATCGTCGGCTGTCTCAGACGGCCTTTGTCGCAGCCGCATGTTATTGAGCCCGAGTGACCAAAGGGTGCGTCTCATTTTTTGAAATTCTGGGTATTCAGGGATGGCCTACTCCAACTCGGATCGAGCTGCTCTTTCTTTTACTCTCTCACCTCCTCCAGCATTGATCCATATCGAAATGCACGAGGTCAGTGATCAAGCCCACAAGGATGCGGCACGAAAGGTCGTCATCTCTGCCTGTGTGTCTCTTTCTCAATCTTCTGCTATCATCTAATCGTGTTTATAGCAATTTCCATCTTCGTCATGTTTGTGGACTACTGCCTCCTTATACGTGATGAAGTCAAGCATATCTGGCCGTGAGTACCTAGAATCTCACTCTGCCATGGTAAACGGTTTACTGTTTCAGACGGCTTCGGACATCTTGGTCTCCCAGATTATATGTCGCTGCCAGGTATATAGGTTTCCTTGGCCAAGTGTACGTCCCTTACCGTTGTTCATACACTGTCTCATCTCTGCAGATTCAACGTCTACTTTGCCTTTCGCATGTATTTTGATATATATACCACCCCTGCTGGATGTTATGTCTGGTTTGGATACCAAGCCCTCGTAGTCCAGATTCTCCTCTTCTGTGTGGAAACCCTCCTTGCGATTCGCGGTACCCTCATCTCTTTTTCCCCGGCCTTCTACCTCTAATCCATCAACTCTAGTCTTTGCCCTTTTCCTCAGAAGTCGGCAGATCTTGGTGATCTTAATCACTTGTCTTCTCTGTCAAGTGAGTTCCATGGCGGTCAGCGCTCAATTTTCAATTCGCTCGAACAAGTATACACCGTCTTGTTGGGTGGTAAGAACCAGCCCTGGAAATGCATTTTTCAGGTAGTCTCCCAATGCCGCGTGAGCGTGCTGTGTGCTTATCCTGGATGACGTAGCGCGACAACGATGACAACCACTCTCCTGGTTTTCTTCATGACGTTCTGGAGATTTTTCCGGCTGCCGAAGCGATTCACATTAGGCTACGGACGGATCATTTTTCGGGATTCAACAATCAGCTTAGCCACGATATCGGGTGAGCCCACCGTTCTCCGATTTGTTGTTAGAGTGGTGCTCATGATGTTGACTGGTCAGTGATAATGCTATTTCTGACTCTCTCTTCGCTCGAAGTGATCAAGCCAAGGTCGGGCGGCAACATTGTGTTTTCGTTGGTCGAATCATTTGAATGCATTCATTGTATAGCTGAGGCCTCCCCTGATAGGTGGTTGGTATGCACTCTCTGGATCTCGGTGAGTTTACTTCTCTACAGGACTCATGGATTATCCGGTTTGACATAACCAGATTGGGCACATCATTATGAGCAAGGCAAAGATACCGCATGCCGAAGACGAACTTGACAAGGTGTGGGAGGAATCTTTACAGCTGACGTCGCAGATCGAGATCGGCGAGGTGTCGACGGTAGACGCGCAATTTCCGTCTTCGGGTCCTGCGGAGAGTACGTTGCAGGGTTCAGTGACGCCGATGAGCAAGGCGAATCCGTTGTCGCCACCGAGTGTGGGTGCACCAAATGGTCGGCGTGAGTGGTTCGGAGATGTGCCGTTTTTGCGTGCTGGCACAGAGGGTACGCAGGCGTCAAGTACGCTTTCTGATGGGGCGTCTGTGAACAGACTTCCGTCATCGACTGGTTGCACGAGCGACGGTGCTTCACAGGCGGAAGGTACACAGAGTCGCGAGTCTGGAGGTGGTCAAAGTCCAAGTTCGCCGTCACCTGGTGCGGTCTCTGTTGCCCAGCCTCTGCCTTCGAATACGACAGACGTGCAGGAGCACGAGTTTGCGGACGGCCCATGTTCACAGTCGTCGGACGCAACTTTCGACGAGGTATCCGTGTCTAATGCAGACCAGCTCCCGCCGTCGAGTGATCACACAGGCGACGATGATACTCTACCAACAGAGGACCCTCACCCATCGGTAGTTGACCCACAAGTAGCAGACCCCTCTGGTTCTGGGCAGGATTCAGGCTCAGATGTGCCGCTGTCGAGTTGCGAGCTGCCGTTGACATGATCTTTCTCGTATCCGCTGTGTTCGTTGTCAGTAGTTGGTGGTAGCCCGCAATGTAACTTGAGCCTACAGTATTAGTAGTTCGCTTAGGGGTTCTCTGTTTGTAGTTGTCATACCATGCCACTCTTCAGACGTCCAAAGACATGGCCCACTGGCGACACGTCCGCAACGTCTTCAGAATACGAGCACAGCGATGTTGGCGACAATTTGCGCGAGGCTCAGCGTGAAGCCGAGCGCCAGGCGATGCTCTACGAAGCCCAAGTACACGAACTACAAAAGGTACGTGGGTTACGGTCATCCATGCAAACACTGACCGCGTTCTGCGTCGTGCCCAGCGCTCGCAGCGTCGTCTGTTCTTCAAGGCGCGCTTCCTGTTCCCCCTGGGCATCCTACGTACGTCTGCCCTTCTCTTCCGCGCGTCTTACCCGACCCAACCTGAACAGTGGGTGTGCTGTTGGGCTTCATCCTCATACAACCTTCCGACATGCACGCCATGCACGCCCACCTCATCCTGTTAATGCAGACCTACGACCTCCCATCTCCGCTCTCAATCAGGCTGCCCGAGATCGACTTCTCGCGGGCAGAGGCTGAATGGGCGCGGTTCCGTGGGAGCATTCCCGAATTGTGGAAGCTGAACAATGACGGGCGTGAATTTCGGGTCGGGGAAGCGGCGCGTGCGCGTGGACTCGGAGCGGAGCACCCTGTCGTAGTCATCCCAGGCATAATCTCGACTGTGTGTTTTCATCTTCTGTTTTCTCATCCTGTTCCGAGTGACGACGTGGTGCCCGCAGTCGCTCGAGTCGTGGTCAACAGAACCAGAGTATCGCCCATTTTTCCGTGAGCGGGTGTGGGGTGGGTTTGGAATGCTCTCGCAGGTCGTTTTCAACCGGGAACGGTGGATGGCTGCAATGATGCTTGACCCGGCCACGGGCCTGGACATGCCAGGTGCCAAAGTGCGCGCGGCAGAGGGGATCAACGCCGCAAGCAACTTTATGGCAGGTTACTGGATCTGGTGCGTGGTTTGTGACGCTGACGCATCCTGCTCATGCCTGCGATTGTGAACAGGGCAAAGATCATTGAGAACTTGGCCGTGGTTGGGTATGATACGAATAATTTCTATCTCGCTGCGTATGACTGGCGATTGTCGATGTGGAACCTCGAAGAACGGGATGGCTACTTTTCGAAACTCAAGCTCATCGTCGAGGGCCTCAAGTAAGTCTTGTTGGTGCGCGGAATAGATTGGTGTACTTGACGTGATCTAGGAAACGACGGGGAAAGAAGGTGGCTCTTGTCGCACATTCTATGGGCGCCACGGTAGGTCCCTTCTTGTTTCCCTTTACCGGTCTGACGTTGGCCGTTGGGTGTAGGTGGCACTGGTGAGCGTATGGTTTTCCCTTTTCCAAGTACGCATATTAATTTAGTTCACACAGTATTTGTCGGTCGCATCTATGATATCCCGGGATTGAGTGACTGAATCAACGTATTCGATAGTTTCAAATGGGTAGAATCTCCTGAATATGGTAGGGGTGGAAATGACTGGGTCGAGGTTCGTCATGTCAGACTGCTTTCTGCTCAAAGACAATAATCGCGTTTAGAATCACATCGATACATTTCTTAGTATTGGTGGTGCATATCTGGTATGTAATCAGTGATGGGCGATTTCGTGTTAATTTTCAACGTGGCATACATAGGGTACGGTGAGCGCTTGGAAAAAAGCTCTTTCTGACGTTGCGGTAATAATGTACCTCTTTCAGGCTAAGGCCATGTCTGCCTTTCTGTCAGGCGAGATGCGAGACACCGTAGAGATGAATCCTGCAGGGGCTTATGGTCAGTACGATACTCGGAACGCAGCAACGTCTCGTGTTTGATGTCGATGTGTAGTGCTCGAGCGGTTCTTTTCGAGAAGCGAACGACAACAGTTGTTTCGTAGCTGGGCTGGGAGCGCGAGCCTATGGGTCAAGGTACGCCCTTCACCGGCGCACGAGGCAAAAGCGATGCAATTGACCAAGGGAGGTGACGCGGTGTGGGGCACCGAAAACTTTGCCCCAGACGACGAGCCAGGCGTGACGCACTCGCATGGCGCACTCATTTCTTTTCGCCAGGGTACAAGCGTAGGCGTTGCACAACCCACGCGGAACATGACATCGGAAATGGTGGGTGATTGGATTCTTGAACGGACGCCACGCAATTTCCAGGTTGGTTCCTTCACTTTCGTTGTGTCACGTTTGTTAGTTCTGATGATCGGTAGCGGATGATGCTGACCAATTACTCGTTTGGGATTGAGCGGGATGATGTGGTGTTGGCACAGAACGATGCCGACCATCGTAAATGGTCGAATCCGCTCGAAATGCGGCACGTTTTCTGGTCTCCTGGCCATGATGGTACAGACTAATGTCCCGACAGACTTCCGGACGCTCCGTCGATGCGGTTTATTTGTGTTTATGGTCACGGAAAGGAAACAGAGGTGTGTTTACATGTTTCGAGCGAGGGTAGTGCTGACATTGGTTCGTCTTGTCTTTAGCGGTCTTATTGGTTGGTCGTGGTGATGCCATGAGGAGCTTTTTTTGAAACCTGATCAATCTTTGTTAGGTATGCGCACGTTGATCAAGTGCCAAATGCGTCGTGGGTCGATACTGCGCGGAGTGAGGACATCGAGGACAGGGAGATGCCTAGTACATCGCGCCTGCGCTCGACTTGGATTGATGCCGAGTATACGAATGAGCGACTGACGCCCAAGGTGACATCTACGCACGAGCACCGAGCGGTCCATGGCTAACGCGAATGACTAGGTCCGGAACGGTGTGAATATGGGCGAAGGGGACGGTACGGTGTCTCTATTAAGCATGGGTGCGATGTGTGTCGAGGGGTGGAAACGACCGCGGTGGAATCCGAGCAGGATTCCCGTGACGACCGTCGAGGTGCGTCGTCTGAATCTCTGCCGCACGCCACTCGTGAGGTGTTTTGGCAGCTCCCACATAGACCGGTGATGAGCATGCCTCGTGGGGGTGCCAACACGAGCGATCATGTTGATATTTTAGGATCGACAGCGCTGAATGAGATTGTGGTGGCGGTGGCGACGGGTGTGGGGGAGGAAGTTGAGGAGAGGGTGGGGTCGAGGATACGCGAATATGCCAGGCGGATTCAATGGGACTAGGACTCGGAAAGGTCAGTGGCGTTGATCGTTCTCATCGCAGGACTAATGAGAAGCTCATTAGAATGAATCATAATCAATTATGTTGAAGACTGGCATCGATTCCTTGACTTTTATCAATCAGCCAGCCCAAGGTGTGTCGAACGTCACTGATAGTACACTAGATGATTTGACATTGTCAAACGAATGGCCAATATTCTCTCCAGTTCCATTCCTGAAACAGACTATTTGGCGCTTATAACAGCCGCAGTGTGGCTTTTTCAGATGTGACGGGAGGAATGCCGCAATGGAGAATGTACGTGCTCTGAATGTCGAAACGATCATCATGCAAGGTAGAGTTACAATGTGTGGCCAAATTGAGAGAATTTCTCGGGAAAACCTATTATATGGCAATTATAGCCACATACTTGCTATCACCGACAGCAACACCGACCACTCTCTAGTGATCACAGGTGTCGGTTGTCGATCCAGTGGCGCTCTTTGGGCGGGACGACGGCTTGATATGCCTCCTTGACAGTCTTCCACAGGACAAGCAAATTTCCACGTCTGGATTAGGGGCTGGTCGTGTAATGGTGCTATGCTCCGTACCTCATCGCGATGAAAATGTTGACGCCGCTGTTTTGTAGATATGGAAGGAACTGGACACACGGAACTAATTCTCGACAGGGTGGCTGAGAGTTGGGTCACATTCCCATGTCCGGGTTGGACATCTCGTGCAGAACAAGGCAGGGAGGCAGTGGCTGATAAGACTCCTGACTGGACACCGGGCTGGCTAGTGGATATCATCGACCTGCTCGCTCGTCTCGCGCGCTCGATATGGCGTTAACTGAGGACAGAGAATTTGTAGGATGAGACAGGAGGGCGGTACAGACAAGGGAGGGTCACGAGTCGTCTCGGTGTGTTCAGTCATTCGTCCACTGGAAAATGTAGCTGAGCTTCCAAGAGGGGTGGAAGCGACCGCAGCAGAGGCATGGATCGGCCTTCGCGATCGGATCCCCCACTTCGTGAGTCACGACTGCAGTGAGGTGTATAAAACAGCATTACCGCTCTGCGTCAAACTATGGACGCAACAATCCCAAACGTAAGTCTCCCGCTTGACTGTCACCACACATTCCACACTCCCCCGAAGCAGACACAGGTACTCGTCATCGGTGGTGGTCCTTCGGGGAGCTATGCCGCGACCGCGCTCGCACGAGAAGGACTGGACGTCGTACTGCTCGAAGCAGCCCAGTTCCCAAGGTCAGGACCGTCACTTTCATTTTCCAAGCATGCCAACGCAATAGCAGATATCACATTGGCGAGAGTCTTATCCCGTCGGCGCGGCATTATCTTCGGTTCATTGATGCAGAAGACCAAGTGGAGGCACGTGGATTCATGCGTAAGGTATGTGTGCACTTTGCTCACTTCATTCGTTCTGTTGCATGTACCGTAGCCTGGTGCTGCATTCAAGTTGAACCAGTACAAGCGCGAAGGATGTATGTGACTTGCCATATCTATTCCTGTCGCTCGACATTGATCATGCTAGATACCAACTTTGTCGCTATTGGACACAGCAACGGCGCATGGAACGTGGTCTGTCTCTTTCTTAGCACATCGTGCACACCAAAATTGATGAGCAAGTGTACCAGACCCGAGCCGACCTTGACCAGTTACTCCTCGAACATGCCCGCGCATCCGGCGTAAGAGTACACGAGAATACACGTGTCACGGCTCTCCGCTTCGCAGACAGCGATAACAGCAATCTGGGACGCCCAGTATCCGCCACGTGGAAGCGCACCGACCACCACACAGATGGGGAGATTTCGTTCGACTTTGTTGTAGACGCATCCGGACGCGCAGCAGTGTTGTCCGAGCGGTATTTGCACCTTCGACGGTACAATTCTGTGCTACGGAACATCGCGCTTTGGGGATACTGGACTGGTGTAGGAACATACGGGCGGGGAACTGAGCGTGAGGGGGCACCGTGGTTTGAGGCGCTGACAGGCGAGTATCTACACTCAAAGAACATGGCGCTCTGACATGTGTGACTGCGTATATACTAGATGATTCGGGATGGGCGTGGATCATCCCGCTCCACGATGGCACAACCTCGGTTGGCGTCGTTGTGGAGCAGACGCGATACCAGGAGCGGTGGGGCGCAACACCAGGGACGTCGACACGCACGCGGTATGAGGCGCTCTTGACACACGCCCCGCACCTGATGCGCCTGGTTGGCCATGGAACGCTTGTCGCAAAACCAGCTGACGGTGACCCAAAAGGCATATCACGCACACTTGTGCGGTCTGCGACGGACTTCAGTTACTCGGCGTCGCAATATGCGGGTAGATCATTCCGTATAGTTGGAGATGCAGGTGGTGAGCGCAGGCCTGACATTGAAGTTCTATCCTCCAGGGTGTGTCGTTGATCATGGCTGCATACAGCATTCATCGACCCATTATTCTCGTCGGGTGTGCACCTCGCCATGACGTCTGCTCTATCTGCTGCAGCTTCTATATGTGCATCTGTCCGCGGTGACTGCACAGAAGATGTCGCTGCCAAATGGCACACTCGACGGTTTACGCTGAGCTATACGAGGTAAATAACTCGATCGTCGCAGAGGAGATGCTGAGCCCTAGCCATCAATAGATTCCAGATGATCGTGCTGAGCGCATACAAACAAATTCGTGCAACACGGTTTGACGTGCTTAACGAAGTGGACGAGGAAGGGTACGAGCGTGCATTTGCAGCAATTCGTCCAGGTACGCATGCAGATGATCTTTGGTTGTCTCTGTGGTTGATTAACGACCCGATGTGTTTTAATAGTTATCCAGGGAGTGTCGGATATGGGTACAAGGTTGTCTGAACGTGAACTGCAGGACGCTCTCGATTTTTGCAGCCGCTTTTGCGTGCCAGAGACAATGGACGTCAAGGAGGACGTGACTGGGGCGACGACGCAAGCAAATGCGCGCGTTGTAGTTCAACCAGAATACAATGTGAACAATTTCGAGGTGGAAGCGATCGAAGGATTTGTGGTCAGGTTAATGAAGGGGTCCTTGGGTCTTTCGAGGGTGCCATGTACATCCGGGTCCTGACATTTACAAGTACTAATCCCGTCTACCGCCAAAGATAGTATTAGAGCTTTGCTTGAATGCTTACAGTCATGTAGCGAACTCCCAGATCGCGCTGCTGGTCCTGCCAATGTACAGGAGTAACTGCCTGAGTCAAATTCGCGATTCTGTTGGAACCACCAGTCGTTGCGGTCATCTCCACATCCTGAAAGGTTACCACAAACGTTCAGCAGATCTTACACGTACACGACCACCTGGACGACTTCACAAAGCCAAAGCCCAGAACTGTAGTAAGCATCGAATATGAGTGTGTGTGGCAAGTCTTATAGCCTAGTCTGTGCCTTACGGGGATTCCGTCCAGGAATGGCAGGGTAGCTGGCCACATGGGGGATGGTATCCCCCATTGTGAACCATATGGCGACGAGAAAGTGCGCCGGGGTCTCCGAAAGGGTCCCCATGCG
>JBBPTN010000039.1:0-102964 GCA_038094075.1 Xerocomus spinulosus | reverse complement strand
ATCTCATGCTCGCGATCAAGGATGACTTGTATCTGCAAGGAGAGACTCTATGGATGGACACCTTAGAGTGAACAGACACACCTTTCTCTGATATTGTTTCAACTTGTCACGTTGTAGTTTGAGGCTGAAGGACGGTTGAGCGTCTCCAGGTGTGCAGACACTGGAAAGGCGCGCACTCGAGGATGGCACGGTCTTGCTGGGTGATCTTTGGTGTCGACTGGCTTGAGCCCATGGGCACCAATATTGGCGTGTTAATAAAGGATTGGATGGTATTTCCCACCGACTTGCTTCACGAACCACGACAGGACTTTGGGGTGGATCAGCTACCGCCTTCTCCTCAGTGTTCGGTAGCGAGGCAATGCTGGCTGTCCTAGAGCGTAGCGAATGTCTTCCCTGCCATCAAGACGATTGCTCAAGTCCTCGTTACTTGCAACTCAAACTCGCTTCCGGTCTTACCATGATTACATTCGTTTTGCCACCCCAGGTCAGTTGGCTCAGATAGCGAGAACGCCTTGTTGCCTAATCCTTTGTGGTGAGCAGGTGGTATGGGGCGGATACCCCTACATTCATCAAAGATAACTGGCGTTGCGACTTCAAGAGGTGATAGAAGGTAAGTTTCTTGCCAGGGAAGATCTTCCCCATCGTTCAAACGTCACCAAGTCACCAAGAAGATTATCATACGATCGCCGCCCTCTGTTTAGACCCCAAAGGTCTCCGCCTAAGCATCAAGAAAACCATTGGTATCGACTGGGAGCCCGAAAACCCCCTAGATCCCATCTCTCGCCAAGTTGTATTCGTCGGCCTTTATGACGGGTATGTCAATGCAGCAGATTCTAGTCATCTTCTCAGCTTACAGTCTAAATAACTTCAGGCATGGTGGTTCCACTGTCTCCCAATATCTACGTCAAGAGCTGCATGGTTTATTCGAGTCTGTTGACAAATCTCATATTCCGGAGTTGTTTCTTTGGATCAAAGACCAAGGTGGCTACTTTAAGAGGTTCAGAGGTGGTGCACTCGCGCCGTGGATCCACAATACTCAGGACACTCCACCCCTTGATTTGGAGGCTCGTGCCACACAAGCATTCTTTGAAGTCGGTAGGGGTTGAGCGGTTCTTTTAGGATGCCATGCTCTGATTATATTTAGACAGGCTTCTTTCCATAGAAAGTGAGGCAAAGATGTGCGGGGCAACAGCCTCGGTCGCCATTCTTCACTCCCTAGATCATCCCTCTCGTCCGTTTTTTTCCTCTGAGAAGCTCGTGCTCACAGTAGCGCATTGCGGGTGAGATGAAGGTCTGCTGTTAGTTGCCCGAGTTGACCGAGTTTTCAGCGATGCGCGAGTCTTGGTATGCTCTACGAAGGGTGGCTACGTGTACCCCATGACCGAAAATCATCATCCAGATTCACGTGTCGAAGCTACTCGCCTGCGACGCATGATGGGTTCTGCGCTAATCACCGACTCATTCGGCGAGTCTCGGTCTGTAGTTGTTGTCCCCATGTGTGTACGACCACCCACGCATTTTGTAGATGGATGGGAGCACTTGCGAATACGAGAGCGTAAGTGAAACTGCATGTGGGTACAAAAGACTTGGTCACAACTATAATCAGTTTGGGAGACCTCAAATTCAAGCCTTTTGGAGTTACCCCCGAACCCGAGGTTCGAGTTAAGCTGCTGAAAGGTAACTAGTGACCTTTCCTACCAGTTTTGCAACTCGATCACCGTGTTTAGGCCGGGATTGGGCTTCAATAATTGTCGTCTCGGATGGCATCTCGTCGACTCTCTCTGATGACGAAATTGTCGACCTCACGAGAGGTGCTCCTACCCCCAAAGTAGCAGCGGATCGCATCCTGTCATTCGCCCAAGAGCTAGGTGCCTGGGACAATGCAACTGCAATTGTTATACCCCTTGCGGGGTGGGGACAAATCAAAGGACCCGACAAAAGCTTTGCATTGCGAGAATTTCGCCGACAACAAGCAGGTCAGGTGCTTGTGTTCCGTTTATCGGTTGCTCATCCCTCTGTTTAGTTGGAAACGAACGCCGCGAGCGGATGATGTAGTTGGGATGTTTTCTTGTCAAACCATAGATCATATTGTACATATATCATTGTTGAATCAACCATTGGCTACGAGCCTTAGATCTGTGCCACTGCGTGCCCATCTGCACGAGGGTCGGAGCCTGCTGCCCAGACAAATTTGCCAGATGGATCCACAATTTTCTGAATAATCTGTCCACGACCCATCATCTTTCTGTCAAAACCAGTAATAGACTTAGCGTCATGGCCCATGTCTAGAATGCAATCCTTAGGTTTGTGGTCCCTCCGGAACATGTACCCACCTATCAATCTAGCGATTGTTGAAGGAGGGATCCCATCTTCTAAATATACCTCCCTGCTGACATCAAATCCATCATCCGTAGAATCATTTTGGGGGATGCCTGCGGAGATACAGAAACGAGGTGCGTCAAGGGCAGCCTGTGCCGTGAAACCACGAAGCATGTTGAGGAGAACTTGCACGTGTCCCTGAGGCTGATGTGGAATAAAAGTGAGTAAACAATGGTTACGCATATTCTCACCTGCATGAAACCCCCCATCACCCCGTACGATAGGAAGAGTTCGTCGCCTCTAAGTGCCATCGCGGGAATGATTGTGTGATATGGGCGTTTACCACCCTGGCAAATGAGTCAGAAAATGGGTTGTTAGATCTAGTGTCCTCAATCGCACCTGCAAGCAGTTTGGGTGTCCTTCCTTGAGGACAAACCCTGAACCTCTGTTCTGAAGGGTAAATCCGCAATCCTTGGGTATGGCTTCAAGACAGTGAGTCGACGTCAAGTTGTATCACAGCGTTACAAGATACCTCCTGTGCCGAAGTCTGCTTCCTAGATGCAGATGCAGATGACAAAGAGAGAACGCAAACTTACTGTCGTAATTACTCTGAATATAGCTACAGGCATTTCCCCACTGGTCAGCAACTGAGGGTGGTCAATCAGACGGAATCGGCGGGTTATCCACGCATACCGGTGAAGTAGACGGTATCGGACGAGTTCACCGGATGTCCATGAATAATCCGGGGGTTAACCCTGGCCGGATCAAAGAGCTGCGCACGAGATGCGAGATACTCCTTTCAAAAAATTCAACTTCGTGTTGGTTACCAGGGAGGAACATGGGAGACCTTGCTTAATAATTCATCCACAGGGACACAATTAAACTCGGGGTCGTTCACATAATATTTGCTATCTTTGAATGGTCCAAATTTGTCAGAGTTGTTCGGTACGGGAGACTCACCAGCGAACGCAAGCCTGGGACAGATGGGGAAGAATAAGCCACAAGATGCAGCCAGACAGTTCTGCACTGACCGCAGAGCCTCCACAAGAGTGTGCAGATATTCCGCGGAATTGTGTTCCATTTCTAGCAGTGACTGCATCTTCCCTTGAACTTGGATCTGCTCCAGGATGCCAAGGGCAAGGAGTGCAGTGATACCTGAACAACGCTCGTGATCAGTACAGGACCATGAGAAGGAGTATCACCTTGGCCATTAGGGGGACACTATAACATAATGAGACAATTCGGTATGGTCAACGAAGTAGGTTGCGCTCTGACCTCGTACACCGTAACCTCTCCAGCATATGTATATTTGATGGGCTCTACAAAAGATGTCCTGTGAGAGGCGAGATCTTGGAGCTCCATCACTCCACCCCTGCTTTTGATGAGATCAACAACTGCGTGGGCGACGCGGCCCTTGTAGAAACCATCTTTGCCTTGTTCTACGAGGGTTCGAAAGGTACTGGCAAGGTTGGGAAATTTCATGATTTGTCCCGGGAGGGGAGCTTTCCCGTCGAGAAGCATCTCGTGACCGTTGGGAGATGCATTCTGAATGAGCCCTTCAGAGAGCTGCCACTGTATGGAAGACATTAACTCGAATGGACACTCGTCTGTCTGTCTGCCGTACAGCAAAACTGTTAATCTCTGAGACAGGTACACTGGACGAACGAGACATTAGGAAAGCGAGAGAGCGGGCAGAATTTTCATGTACCCTTCTTCTGCGAGTCTGATGGCCGGCGCCAGGACCTCTGCAACAGATAATTTCTGCGAACCAAACTCTTCAATGGTATCGATCCAGGCAGCTGCAGCACCTATCCATGCCTGAGTATGGCATAAAGAGACAAACGTATATCCCGTACCCGGAACGGTTACAGAATTGATGTCCGTAAGCGGAATTTGACCACCGTTGACTCCGCGTTGTCTCATGTAGTCGAGGTTAAGCTTGGCAGGCGAATGTCCTGAACCATTCAAAGCCTTGACAGTCTTGGTCTGTGCATCGTAGAAGAGGCAAAATGCGTCGCTTGAAGGGACTTGGAGCCTGCACAAAATGAGACCAATAGACATACCCTCCGATGCCGCAGCAGCTAGGTTCGGTGACGTTCAGTGCAACAGAAGTGGCTACGGCTGCATCGGCTGAGGGCGACCGGGATTAGAGGAATCGAGCGGTAGGGATCATTGATACAATTATGAGATCGTACCTGCGTTTCCACCTTTCCGCAGAATCTCTAGCCCAGCTTCGGCAGCGAGAGGCTGAGAGCAGGCCACTATTCCCTTTGTGCCATAAACCTGAGATCTGCGGCTTGCGAAACGTTGGAATACGGGTTCTGGCTGGTTCACTTTGGTCCAGTCAAGATGAAGGGAAGACATTGAGCGGTGGATGCTGTGTATTAGGGCTATCACTGATCTCCCATGTCACTCGGGGTGCGCCTCCAATCAAAGTCGGCAGAATATCAGAGACTACAGGGCGATCTCGCTGTGCTCGTCGACAAGAGGACACGGCTCGATGCACAATTGTCTGAAAACGAGACGGTCAAAAAGGCGCGCTAGTGTACATTCCCCAGCTACCCAAACTCACCACATCTTATTCCAGGAGTTTGCAAACATCACCTCAAAGAACAGAATATACAAGCTCGTTGGTCCCGTCCTCGTACCTCAAGACGATGCAGAGGCTCGCACGAACGTAGAGACACGCCTGGAATTCATCCGAGGCGAGCTGTGCGTTGGGTATATGCCTCTTTCCAACACTCTCACCAGCAACATAGGAAACGCGTTGATGCGCAGATAAAGGATACAGAGGAGCAGTTGGAGAAAAAGAAGCTCGAGGTGCGGCACATATCTGACTGATTTCTACGTACTGATATGTATCAGCTCGTCGATCTGCAAGCACAACTGCCTGCACAGTCGGCTGTGGCACCTAGCTAAACCATGCAGGCCACAGGATCTTTGTGAACAAGTGTGGGGACGGTAATGCTTCTGACGAACATCAATCAAACTGACAGATTTTGATCCCAGACGGTTTGCTCTTGTCGAACTCGCTCCATTCATTCAACGTGTTGGAACGGGCACCAAGCAGATACGGGGGTTGGCATTGTCAGGACCGCTGACTGGTATTCTTGCCCTCGTATCCCACACTTCGTCCGTCTTGTGTACTACCGAGGGGTTCAATAGTATGACTGAGAGTAGCCGAGTCACCGTTTTGAAGGGTGTGTCTACAAATCTAGAAGGTCAGCAGACACAAGGGACAATTTCGACGAGTGCCGAGTCATGTGTGACTACCCTTGTGCCCATCAGCTTTCCGTTCTTGGTTCGGGTGCTAAGCGGTTCCTGCCCGATGGGGAGTACCAGCAAGACACCACAGACCTGGATTCATCGACTGCTTGCGCAAGTCTCAACGGAGTAAAAGTTGCATCATGTGGGCTTAAGCACGATTAGAGAGACGATTATGCAACATGAGGAAATGGCTGGATTCCATCTCGAGCGTCGGTTGTATGAACAGAATCACGACGACCCGGAGAGTTCACCCCAAGGATCATCTACGTATGAATCTACGCTGCTACCGTTCATCAAGTCAGACACGGCGGGTTGGCAATATCAACGGTTTACTGACGTATTGTTACTGCGTGACGGGTTCCGTATGTGCTAGTTCACGCATGGTCTCCGGACTACTAATCACTTTTTCGAGCTTGAAGCGTTTGCGAGCAGATAAAGGACGACAGTGGCGAATCAACACCTTGTCGCGAAGACGCAGTACTAACGGTGAGTCAGCAGCATCCTACAGTCATCTGCACGGACGCACCATTATTCTCGTCGTGTGTAAGAATTTTTGTCGTCCTCTCGATGCGCTTGAGAGGGTCGAATTAAACACATGGATTGATTGTTCGTACGCCCACCTTGCCAGTTATTTTGTGAATAACATTTCTATACACTGTCACGGTCGCGGTCTTGTTCATGCAACCGACTTTGGTGACGATTCCAGAGAAGAACATCCCGAGGGTAACTTGCAAGTCTGACTTTATATACGTGAGAAGATGATACGACTACAAACTGTGTCCAAGTGAATTCTCTTCTACGGTGGTACTCGAGGAGTGTTCCAAGACTGTTCCCTCAAAGGCTCTTTAATTCATCGAATAAAGCTAACCGATCTTTTTCTCGCTTTGGCAATTCATCCACATCCAGCGAGTGACTCCCGTACAGTTCCATCTCCAATTCTTTCAGCTGCTGCAAAAACCCTGCATTCGGGGAGATCTGCGGGCGCGTACGCACAATCTGTCCTAGTGCCACCTTCAGATTCATTCCCTTCCGCTTCATCAGATACGCTGCGACGACAGTGGGCGAACGCGAAATGCCAGCCGAGCAATGCACCAGGATCTTTCCCGTTCCTTTCTTCGATGCTGTCGCAACATCGATAATGTCGCAAGCAGCGTTGATGATCTTCGAGATGGAAGACGAAGCAGAGTCGCTTATGGAGAGATGATGGTAGGTCACCCCGTCGACCTTTGCTGAGGGACTGGCGCCAATGCTCAGTACGTCGGTTATGGAATTTGCGGTAAGAAATGGTCTAGACGAGGCTGCTGAGCATGGTCCCAGATACAAGGACGGTGGAAGAACAAGAGAGACTGGATCGTGAGGTACTTTGGTCGTTTGACGTTTACCCATTGGACGCTTCGGAGTCTCAATCTCATCCAGAACCGATATAAGTAAAAGGGTAAAGCATGATAATCTCTTCATTAGCCCCACCATGTCACACTTGGACAACGACCAATACAAGCATGACGACTTTGAAGTCGTTCGTACAGACGAAAGATTTGGAGGGTTTGAGGAGCTCAAACTCAAGCAACCCCACGTTGGGGTGAGTTTCTTATCACCTCTAGCTTGTATTTCTAGCCGATGGTGCCCACAGGACCTACGCTTCTTTCGCAAATCCCTTACACCGAATAGTGTCGCTGAAATTGATGACCTGTACGCTCCTTCACCGTTATCCTTGTTCTGCCTTTTGCAACAACCATGCAGGGTTGCACTTCAAGGACTGGTGTTGAAAGAGGGGTGCAGCGGTACGGTTTATCCAATGTATACCCACAATGAACGCAAGTGGGTATTGATGTCCATTCCTGATGAGCACTATGGGATTACTGGCCTCTCCATCTAATTGCCATATATTGGTACATGCTTCGAACGACCAGTCGGCGCAGTTACACTTATCGTTGGTGTATCTCATCTCTCTCACACCTGTCACCCGACCGAACTTTCGTGTACGTGTCCGCGTATCTCGTGACATCACAAGTTGAAGATATGAGGCCTATATCGCTCCACAGAAGGAACGCCTCAATGTCAATACCAGTTAAAGGAGAAGTATCTTCGTCCATCTATATAATGGTTGAGACGGCCCTTGACACACGAGTCGCCAACCGTGTCTCCTCTTACCGACTCCTACTGGTATGACCCTCATCGTCATGGTCCTTCGGGTTTTACTTTAATAATCTTGCTAGTGAAGATGGCTGTCCGACTTCCAGTCGTGTTCAAATATGGCAATGTCACCAAGACATTCAATCGGCAACTCGATGGGAAGGGCGGGGAGGGCGATTCTATCGGTGTCTGGAAAGATGGTAACAAGGCCTGGAAAATCTTCAGTGACCGTAGAAACCTCACGAGGATAACCGGATATTACCATACTGCGGCAGCCCATGGACTCCCGATGGGTGATCCTGCGTTCCAGGAAGGAACTGTTCAACAAGGAACAGGCAAGCCAACTAATGGCTTCGCTCTGGTTACCCGGTGGTTAGAGGGAAGATCGTTCAATTTTCACAAACCCCCGCTACCGTTCAAAGCAGCACTTGAATATGAGAAAATATCCCACAGCAAGGGTTCAACTCAGTATAAACGGTACGTGCTTGTTGGCACTCTTATTCGCATATTTCCTGAAAATCTTCAGAATCTTGGGTGGATGCCAGAATGCTTCTGCAGTGGGCCTCATCGACGTTCAAGGAAAGGTTGATGGACGAGCTAATGTATATGAGCCTGTGGCCTTCTTCGACGTGCACACCTCCAATCATAGCGAGCAAGCTGTGTCATTAGTGGAGGATATAACGGCATGGGGCACAAGTCCATGCTGTTATTGGTTTCGCACTGTCGGTCACCATTTGACACCCATAATGTTCCTTGACGAGAATACACTCCCACGTTTGAGATAAAACGTTGTGTGTATTACGCAGTACACAGGCCAGCGGCCAGCAGGTACTACATTAAATAATTTACTAAAATGTCTCTCAAAGACGATAATTAAGAAGGTAACTTGAATGATGGCCGTTGGGGGGCGAATTTGGATTTAGCTCGGATTTCAGGCCCGTATCTCGCCAGAACAAATGGGACGGGGGTCATGAGGAGGGCGAGGAAACCAACAAGAGAGGACGCCCACTCTGGTCCGAGTTTTTTGTACATTTGAGATGCAAATAGCTGGTGTGTTGCGATGAGCAAGGTGACGAGTCAATGAAGTGTGATACCTACCGGGAAACCCGCTCCGACTGCACTACGGACAACGGTACTCGAAGCAATCGCAGACGCGGATACAAAGAGGTAAACATCAATGATGTAGTTGAACAGCCCCATCTGTGACAAATCAGAAAATGGCATGTACAGAAATAGAACTGAAACTCACAAAGATCCAACATATGGAGAAGCCGAGGAACAGTGCAGAAGCCAACGGAGCCCAGATAGACACCGATGGGTACGAGGTCCAGCTGCGCCCAATTAGCTAATCTTGACATGGAATCGTGCAAAGTGACTCACGCAAACCAAAAGAAGGACACGGTCAGTATCGGCGCCGCAATCATGGGCGCGCGCAATCTGTATTCCGGTGGCACAGGCTCCGGAGCAAATTCCTCTGCTTTTCGCATATAGTCTTTGTTTACAAACAAAACGAACTGGTCAAGTTGGTCAGCAATGGCAGGCCAAGTGGGATAGATACATACCACGACGACCGAAAGCAAGCTACCAATTGGCAAAGGAAGATAGACAAGACCAGACACGCCGTAGTTGAGATTGTGCCCTGCCGTGTATACAATCGGATATGCTTCAAACAATAAATAAATGCAGCCGTAAACGAACTAGGTGGATATGTTGATGAGAGAGGCAGCGGCACGGTAGAAAAAGTGGTACGCACACTCATGTATGCCGTGATTGCAATTAGGATAGGTTCCTGAATGAGGATCTTGAATGGTCGTTCGAGGACAGCTTCCATACGTTGAGAGACTGTCATCGATATCGTCTCCATCTGGGCGTAATATCGTTCGTCTCCTGTACTCTTGCGCTTTTCTTTGGCCATCTTGACAAGGATGATAGGCCTGAGGTAGTGAATCAGTTGGCGAATATTCAGAGGAGAGTGACATGTGCTTACTCAAAGGTTTCTGGCAGGGTGAAGATGGTGAGCAGACAGCAAGCACCCGCCTATAAAGGGGTTAGAAACGTCAAGTGCGAGGTGTTCGGCGTTGACTTACAAAGATGGCGAGAACCCAGAGCACCCAACGCCAGTGGACGCCTGACTGGATGATGTAGCCCGAGACAGTAGGAGCAATGCCTGGGCCAGCGAATGGGGCAACGACAAAGGCGGATAGTGCAACGCCTCGTTCCTTTGGACCCCAAACGTCCGCGATCAACGCGCTGGTGGATTGTGAGTAAAGGGAAGAGATCGAGAGGGGAAACATACCCAGAGTTGGATAATGGTGCAGCTGAGAACACACCGCCGAGAAAGCGGAGGATGAGTATGGTCGCGGTGTTCTGGGAGGCAGCGGTGCCCAACTGGAATGCCTGTTGGTGATGGGTTGGCTAGGGAGTGTGCGATGATAAGGGGGAGACGAACCACGAAGAGGATGAGAGAGACAACAAAAACGGGGCGGCGTCCGTACTGCTCGGAGAGAGGTGCCCATAGGATTGGGCCGACCATGTATCCGGCGACGGAAAGGGAGATGGTGAGGGTCCCGACCTCGTCAGAGAAACCAAAGAGCTCCTTCATGTTGGGTATGACAGCGGCGATGGCGCTACTGGAAAAGGTGCTGTGGAGAATGATGAGTGGGACATCTGGTCGGATTGAACGGAGACGGACGCGCAGAGGACAAGGAGACCACCCAGCATGGTGGCATACCACTTTTTGAAGTTGGACCAGTTCTGGTGGAGATGAACACGAGCAGACGAGACAGCTGGGCAGGCGTACCTTTGGGTTTCTTGGATCGCCCGGTGCAAAGCGCACAAGAAACGGGTCGACGTCGAGCTTTTCGTCGACGACGGGGACATCAAACGCGGGGTCGAATTCGTGAACCGCGGTGGAGACGGAGAGGATGGAGCGTGCGTCCGCTGGGAGGGACATGGCTGAAGATGGGCGACGAGGAGGACATGTCTCCCCAGGATTCTTATAACTGGCCCGGGCGAGGAGATCGCAGTGCTGACACTCGGGGGATGACCAGAGCACAGCCTCTGTCGGACTAAGGACTGATGGACTTTTCGCAGCTCTACAAGCAGTCCGCATACATCGTCGCGTTCAGCCCTGGCGCGCACTTCGTCCTCAACGCCGTACACGACGTCCTCGTCGTACGCCGCACGGACACCCTCCAGATCACCCGCACCTGGTCCATCCCAGACCACACCCTCTCACACGCTGGCTGGTCCTGTGACTCTGAATATCTCTTTGCCGCCTCTGCAAAGCACGCTCTCGTACACGTACACAAGCTCAGGGACGAGTCCTGGTCTGCCCGCATACACACTGGCCCAGAGGGTCTCGTCAAGGCGGAATGGGCCCCAGATGGGCGCCATATCCTCTGCTTCTCAGACTGGGGCGTAAGCACGCACGCTTCGTCTTCCGTTTTCATGCCCATCGCCTCTCTATCAGCTCCGTGTCACCGTCTGGTCCATCGTATCCGGAACTGCCACCTACATCCAGTTTCCCATCCATCCCGATAGAGGTATGCCCGCATCTCCTCCTTGCCCGCCGTACTTGCTTCCATCACACAGGCTATGCATTCCGTTCCGATGCTCGGTATTTCGTACTGGCTGAACGGCACCGCTCTAAAGATACTCTCGGCATCTATGATGTCTCCGACTCATTCAGACTCGTCCGCGTGCGTACCCATACTCTCGGTTTTCAAAGCGGATATGATCAATCGGACGGTCACAGCATTTCCCCCTCCCCACCACCAATCTCTCTTCCCTCGCACTATCGCCCACTGGAAACTATGTCGCAGTCTGGGAGAGCATTTTGGAGGTGCGCTCTTCATCCTCTACTTTCCGCGCAACAAACCGTCATCCTCTTGTACAGTACAAGATATCCATCCTCTCACTCGCAGGTGATCTACAGGGCTCGTTCTCTCCCACTCCCGATCCTGGCTTTGGCATTCGCTCTGTAGCCTGGCATCCGACTGGCATGTTTCTTGCTGTCGCTGGCTGGGATGACAAGGTAGGTGTGACATGGATCGTCTCATAATGTCCTCATCTGTCACGTCCAGGTTCACATCCTCGACAGTCTCACATGGACCGCATCCTCTACCCTTGAGCTATCTAGCCGTCTTACGAGTGGAGCTGTGCGTGTCATGTTAGTCTGTCCGATCTGAGCGGATGACTAATCCACGGCAGATTCTTTGGCGAGAGCCCGCCAATTGGTGGGAGTCAACACAGGGCAGGGGCTTCCTTTCTTGTGCGATTATTCTCGGGCTATTAGCAATGACACTGATAGCTGTCCAGATGAACGACTCGATGGTCCCCAGGTTATAAGCGTAACCAAGCCAGATCTCACCAAGCCAAATCCAAAATCTGGTGCAGTGCAGCTGGAATGGAACAAGACGGGCTCTCTCTTGCTCGTCCGATACGGTAATATGGTTGTTTCAACGGCAGCGAGTGTTAATTTCGTGCCCATGCAGACAATGTACCCAATGGTGTGCATATCTACGACTTTCCAACCCCATCGGAACCGTTTGTTCCCCATCTACGCTGTGTACTGGTACATCAAAAACCGGTACTGCACGCTCGGTGGAATCCAATGCGAAAGGGCAGCCTCGCAATATGCTGTGGAACGCAGAGTGTCTATACATGGAGCGATGAGTGGGTTGGAGAAGGTGGCGATGAAGAGGACATGGCCGAGTGCATCGGTGTGCCCGCAAACAGTGAGTGCTCGTCTGATTCCCCCTCGCAACTTAGATAAACCGTATGGAAATAGCCAAGTACGAGACGAGGGATGTGCGGTGGTCACCAGATGGCAAAGGGTTGGTGCTCATGGACAAGGACAGGTTTTGTTGTGCATTTGAAGTCGAGGAGGGTAGCAGTACGCAAGCCCACGGCGCTGACTAAGCACTTACACACTGTATCATACTCCCATCCTTGTCCTTGTCCTTGCCCGTCTTCATGCTCGCCCGCTCACTCCGTCTTGCACGCGCCGTCGACCGTCGCATCGACGCCTTTGGCTCAGTTCGTTGGTCGCGGTATCTTGCAACCCCTTCGCCCGCTGAACCCTCTCCGCGTGACCCCGCAAGCAAGGGAAAGGAAAAGGCGGATGATCCCAGCGTGCGCAAGGAGAACGGTGCCGGAGTGGAGATTCCAAGCGGTCTCGAGGGCTTTTTCCAGCGCTACCAGCAACCCCAGCGACAGCACCCGTCTTCCCGCAAGTCTAACCCCGAAGACGAAGACCCCCATCGCTCCAAACCCCCTCCTGGCGGAAACAACTTCAATCCGAATCAGCTCGCGCTATTAGCCACATCCGCCGCCATTATCTACGCCCTGAGCAGCTCCTCTTCCTCCTCTTCACGGGAGATCACCTGGCAGGAGTTCCGGACTGCATTCCTTGACAAGGCCCTCGTCGACAAGCTCATCGTCGTCAACCGGCAAAAGGTTCGAATAAAGCTTCACTCCAACGCAACCGGTTCCATGTATTCCGCCGCCGTCGGTGGCAGCGACTACTACTTCTCTATAGGAAGCGTCGAGGCATTTGAGCGCAAACTTGAAGAGGCTCAGAACGAACTCGGCATTCCAAGTCACGAACGGATACCTGTCGCCTATCACGACGAAATTTCCACAGTAAATACCCTCCTTAACTTTGCGCCAACCATTCTCTTCGCCGGTCTCCTACTTTACATGAGCAGGCGAGCAGGCGGTTCTGCCGGCGGTGGACCAGGCGGTATTTTCAACATTGGAAAGAGTAGAGCTAGATTGTTTAACAAGGACACCGACGTCAAGGTCAAGTTCAAGGACGTCGCCGGAATGGACGAGGCCAAGGAGGAGATCATGGAGTTTGTCAAGTTCTTAAAAGACCCTGCCAAGTACGAGAAACTTGGCGCAAAGATTCCTCGTGGGGCGATCTTATCAGGTCCTCCCGGAACTGGTAAAACTCTCCTTGCAAAAGCCACTGCTGGCGAGGCCAACGTTCCGTTCCTTTCCGTTTCGGGCTCAGAGTTTGTCGAGATGTTCGTGGGTGTTGGGTCATCCCGTGTCCGCGATCTGTTTGCCTCTGCCAAGAAAAATGCACCATGCATCATATTTATTGACGAAATTGATGCGATCGGTAAATCTCGAGGCAAGGGTGGCAGCTTTGGTGGAAATGATGAACGAGAGTCAACTCTCAACCAATTATTGGTCGAGATGGATGGTTTTGGTACCCAGGAGCATGTCGTTGTTCTTGCTGGAACCAATCGTCCTGACGTTCTCGACCCAGCGCTGATGCGCCCTGGCCGGTTTGACAGGCACATTGCTATTGATCGTCCCGATGTGTCCGGTCGCAAGGGTATCTTCATGGTGCACCTCAAGCCTCTCCTTCTTGCACAGGATCTCTCGGACCTACCTATTTTAGCCCAGAAGCTTGCTGTTCTCACCCCAGGCTTCTCTGGAGCTGACATTGCCAATGTCTGTAATGAAGCTGCGCTCCATGCCGCTCGCAAGGGCCACGAGTCTGTCGCAGAGGATGATTTTGACAGTGCTATCGAAAGGGTAATTGCTGGACTAGAACGGAAGAGTAGGGTGCTCAGTCCGGAGGAGAAGAGGACTGTCGCATACCATGAAGCTGGTCATGCCGTGTGCGGTTGGTTCCTAGAACATGCAGACCCTTTGCTTAAAGTGAGCATCATTCCCCGCGGTGTTGGGGCTCTGGGATACGCACAAGTGAGTACCCTGAAATGTTATCCGACCCACACTAATTCGATGCATAATAGTATCTCCCTCCAGACCGTTACCTACTTTCTACGCCACAAATGATGGACCGGATCTGTATGACCCTAGGCGGACGTGTCTCTGAAGAGATCTTTTTTGGCCTGGAAAATATCACTACTGGTGCCCAAGACGACCTTCAGAAAATCACTCGCATGGCCTTTGAAGCATGCGCCAACTATGGCATGAATACGATCATTGGGCCAGTCAGCTACGGCGGCCGCGAAGGCCAAAAAGAAAGCTGGACGAAACCATTTAGTGAGAAGACCGGCGAAATGCTTGACGCCGAAGTTCGCAAGATGATCACGTACTTGACCCTTTTTCCTGTGTATATTCTGATCAACTTATGGCGTACATCTAGCTCGGCGCATCAGAGAACTACGGAACTTCTTACCCATCATCGCGAAGATGTCGAGAAAGTTGCCCAGTTACTGTTGGAGAAAGAAGTCATAACTCGGTATGTGACCTAGTTGCTGTTCGTCCAGACACTGAACGTTTGAACAGCGAGGATATGATTGGTCTTTTCGGAAAACGCCCATTTGTGGGTAAGGCCGATGAGATGGACAAATGGCTTGATCAGAATCGTGGGAGTGAGCGGAGTGCTCCACCTCCACTCGAAGAAGCCGCCCGTGGTTCAACAGAGCCGACGCCTGCTCCTGTCAATGCCTCGAAGCCCATCAATCACTACGAGTGGTAATAATCGTAGGGTCGTGGTTGCTGCCTAGATTTTGTATCTGCGATCTGCTCTGGTATCTACTATTGCGGTGTCGCACGCGGTTCTGGATATTCTGACCCACTCCTTCAAAGCTGTGTCTGAGAAGTTGTGAAGTTGTGATTCAAGAAAATGGTCATCGGCGAGAATACGTACTGAACATCATCTTGGACCGCCTTGATTCATGTCCGATTCATTTCTGCACTAAAGGGTGTAGCGGAACCCACTCCACTCGCCCTTGTCTGTCCGTGCAGCCTTACCACACCCTGTGATCTCGTCGACCATTTTCAGTCTTCAATCGGATCATAAAGATAGCTGAGGATACCCATCCAATGGCGATGTACGCAAGGATGATTCCATGTCCAAGTCTGAACGCGCGATACTGGAGGCAATATCAACTATTGAACGCGGACGGCTTTTGAGAAGACACGCTATTTGGACGAGACGGCGCCATTGATATTTCCCCTGAATAGAACTCCGAGTTTAGCGGGTATGAGGTACATTTGCTAGCCTCACCAGCCGATTGCCATCGCAAGCGTTACGCCTCGTTTGTAAGAGCCTTCGACATTGCTGAAAACCCATGCGCTATACAAACGTGTCAACGACCCTTCTCGGTATCACCAGGGTCCACTGGGACTCGCACTGCATTCGCTGCGCACCACAGCGAAGTCAGCCTTGGAAAGACATTGGCTTGACCATACTCACGAACGGTAGGGTAGACGGGGCTATGAATTGGTACTTTAGCATGCTGTCGTGGAAGCTGTGTAAACTTGCGAGGCAGCGAGGTAACACGCAAAGTAGGATAGAGCCGGATTACTAAAAGAGATTAGAATGGTGTAGCACAAGTCCTGATTAACCGTCCTCATCAGAATATCACTGCAAGGGACATCCACCGATGCCCTTTTCCAGTCCCTTAATTGAACTCTGCCAGACATATTTTATCTTGAACTGTTCCACACCAGCACTGAACTGCATGTCGGCACGGAGACGGCGAATAACGAATACCCCTAATGTCTCATGAACCCAAATCTTTAACACAAGAATCCTTGAACCACCGTTCTGTGACAGTCAGAAATTGCGCACTTTCCGGGAAATCCTGGATGATCCAAAACGATGCAATCGCGCAGAGTATGGTGAAGAGACCTTCCAGGATAAATATCCACGACCGTCCCGTTCTCCCCGCAATACCCTGCATATTGGAAGTGGTGGCTGCCAGCAAGCCACCTAGGATGAGAGATAAATTCAGGAGATAGGCAAAGGTGATCCGAAACTGGAGTATATTCACTGAATGCTCCTGCTATAGTCACTGAAGTGAAAAGGGTGGCAACGCGGGTGCCCAACTCGGACCGCTTGTACCGACACATTGCTCGCCATGATATATAGAAGACGATGCCGGGGTAAGCCCGCTCCCGCTAATCCGAGGAAAGAATGCAGAACTAAGTGAAGTCAGATTTTCCATCAAAGAGTTAGTTCGGTCATTATCGCACCAAGAAGCACACTATAATTGCGGACAAATCCATGGCACATCTATACTCGGTGGGTGAGTATTATTATCGGACTTTCAGGAACTACACGAACCATGATGAATCCCCACATGAACATCATAGATGAGAGCCACGCTGAAGGCCGGAAGCGTCTGAGTAACATGTCGCTTAGGGGGCTGGAACAAGGCTGCGTCACAACTTCGATTCAGGTCAAAGTAAGCGGACATGCATACTTCAAATATAGCATAGGTACAACTGGCGTGGCCCGTCAGTAGGACTCGCCAAGTTCGGTCGTGACTACACACCTTTGCATTTCTGATTGCGCCTCTGTCTAGAGATTTCAAGAGGTATAACAAGCCCAGCCATGGTACGATGCGAACGTCCATCTTGCGAAGTAGCTGTCGTTCGTCCACCACTGGTGTCTATTTCGGGCTTGTATAACGACCTGCTTTTGTCGACGGACATGGGAGACAGCAACGAGAACCTACACTATCATCGTTTATATACGGCCCCGGCGTTTATCGACAGGAACCAATACTCAGTGCCCTGCACAAAGTCTCCGAGGGTGTAGAGCGCCAGCATCGCCGAGCGTTGAAGCGTGCACTACACAAACAGCTTGAGATATGTGTCGATGCCAAGGATGTCTTGGAATCCCCGAAGCGATTCCTGCAGCCAGATCCTCACATCCTCCGTCTCCACTCCTGCCGCTCGTAGAATATAACCCTTCCCATTACTTATTGGGCTAAGGGCCCATATCATACGCGCAGGCGAGGCGATCTTGAATACTGTCGTTGACTGATACAATTTTTCGAGATGTGCACAAACATCCTGTATGAGGGGCCCGGCGAAAATCAGGGTGGCGTAGCACGAGTAAGGCTGGAGTCTCTCTCCAAGAGTCCGCGATAACCCTTTGGGCTGAGTATGCTCGGGAGTCTTGATTAGAGACGGTCCCTCCAGGAGTGTGATGTCTCGTGCTATGCAATGTCCATCAAGAAAGACCTCGTTCAGGCTATGGTACCGAGAAAACACCCATTCTTCTCCTAGCGACTTGCGTCCAGAGGTAACCCAGTCGAGCAGAACCAGGGAAGCATCCCTGGAAAGATTAATTCTCTGGGTCTGAGAATATGATGCTGCGCGGAAACATGTCACTGGATCTGGGAGCAGGAAGAGAGCACCCCCGGGTGCAACAGTGGCTTCTGTTACGTGAGTGGTAACGTTTGAGGCTATGTGAGCTGGTTGTCTGAAGCGCGTCGAGGGCCGATCTCCAGGTCGCGCTTTAAACACCTTGGTAGACCCCTCATGAACAGAAAAGGTCAACATGGCAGCTGTCTGGACGCTCTA
Source organism: Xerocomus spinulosus (assembly GCA_038094075.1). Lineage (NCBI taxonomy): Eukaryota > Fungi > Basidiomycota > Agaricomycetes > Boletales > Boletaceae > Xerocomus > Xerocomus spinulosus. Next base: position 84,940 of record JBBPTN010000039.1, on the reverse strand, counting down.
TGACCTACCTGCGATAATAGAAGAAGTCTGCAAGCATCCTCCACATTGATATTTAGCTTGATGTGGTCGCCATTGACTAGGCCACCACCGTAGCTCAGAACATAGACGATCGCAACTGTGCGCTGGGCAAGATTTGGAGAGAGGAGCTTCAAGGGATACGCAGCAGACAGTTCGGTAAAGACAACAGATGAGCCATAGGAAGCGCAAGCGATTCGGCCATGTCCTGCGTGGAGAGGAGACAACATCTCACAAGTGCATATTATTCGTCCGTAATGTAATTCCAGTCTTGTTGAACATGTCTTCCGTATGTCCCATACACGTCGAGTAGCAAATAAACAGACCGTTTGAATGAGTGACGACGAAGCTATCATAGGAACCATGCAAGAAAGAGGAAGAAGATAATAAGGTAACAGAATCTGCTTACAGAATGAGAGGCATGACGAACTCGACCATCGAATGAATGTAGCAGACAGACGTACCAAGTCCAGGTATTAATATGAAACATGATATAATGACAATGGCGACCAAGGGAATGAAAGAGACCAAGTCAATCGACTGGAAGTAGAGAAGAGCCAGAAGGGTAGCTCCAATCAATACTTTCTGGTAGCAAGTGCACGGATTTCATACAGATAGGATCGATCGGGCTCGCCAAAATGGTCCGTTTGTTTCAAAGACGACGAACGCCAACCTCGCATCTCGGAACGATGGCGTTCCTCAGCTGCACGGCAAACTTCGACAAAATCATCCGCGACATCATAGACGATGGATGCGCGTGACCCTCGATCACTCTCGGACTCGGAAGTCGTTCGAGCACGACTGCGTGAAGGACTGAGGCCAGTAATCACGATGGCAGAGCCACATGATTCACTTGCTTCCGAAGGCGTGTTGCTGGCACAGCATTGCTGTTGACTGGCACGTATGGTACCAGCTTTAGCTTCCCATCCATCTTCCTCGTCATCAGCTAAGTCTGCAAAGACATCTGGCTCTTCTTCATCAGGAGGAAGTGTAGATATCCAGCACATTCGCGCTGGATCAAAGATCATGTTACCCACTTTGCGTGCCCCAGACGCAAAGGAGCCGACGGGTGAGCCAATGGAAGATCCAGTCAAATGCGTGATAAGAGCAGGACGAGTGGATGTCCCAACGACTGCATCGAAATCTCGTAGCACTTGATCGTTGCCCTCCCAGCGGAGAGTACAAGGATTCCATTTCATGTCACCAACAACTTGAGCAGCACATAAGTTTGTATTAGGCGGGACAAATGGACAAAACGTACTTTTTGGCCCACCATGCCCCCCGAGGTGACGTATGAGTGTTGGTTTCCGTCTTGTGTGACCAAGCACAGGGGAGAGTGCATCTTTTTTCTTTCTCGTGGGTAATTCCGTTCCCTTGGAAAATTCTATGCGCCCTGTGCGTCGCAACGTGTTTGTTGAAGGCGCAAGTGCATTCTGAGGATCTATCGACTTGCGATGAGTCAACCAAGTGAGAAGGTAGCATCACATTTACTGACCAAGAACCGAGATCGGTTCTTCTATCCGACCCTTTTTGCGCAACGTCCCTTTATCCTTTTCCTTTTCCTTGTTCGAAGGCTTTGGACACATTGTAATGCTCCCGCGGCCCGTAGTCTTGGGTTGGACTCTGAATTTTACTTCCTTTTCCCTGTCAGTTGGGAGGTCTTCAAAACCGTCCAATTCGGTTCCATCCCCGTATGTTCTTTGGCGTTTGGGACGACGTAAAAGTTTTGGAGCCACCGCTGATGGTATTGGTGGTGTTTGACTGTGGGATATACGACTACGCAAGGAGGTAGTAGATGGAGGTCGTGGGGGGATGGGTGATGTGGCACGGTGTGGAGGATGATGTTGTGCCGTAGCAAGAGAGCTGCCAAGAGAAGGACCAGGGAATATAGAAGATAGAGAAGGTCTTGTTTTTATTCGAATGGAGGTAGGCATCGTTAAACGTAGTGCCGCGGGGTTGGATGACGGAGTGGATGGACGTGTGGGTGGCACGATAAACTCGAGCGCGTGAATGCGGCTCGTTGAGCTCGTATGTGATTTGGCGCGTGAAGCTGCGGTAGGTGCTTCATAGCGCGCTGACTTGGTGGATGGTCCCGCTGTAGGAGCCGTCCCAGAGCCTAACGCATGGGAACTGCTTGCTTCCATCAACGAGGAGAGAGAAGCCTTGCGAGTGAGTCCTTTACGTTGAGTTGATGGTGGAGTTGGCGGCTTGAGTCCTGAATGTGACTTTTGTCCCCGGAGACTGCCAGGTTTAGCAGACAAAAAGGAGTTACTGGGGGTAGGTGGGGCGGCCGAAAGTGCTTCCTTATATGTCTGTGCACGTGGAGGCCGAGGAGGGGGTGACGAAGAAAGCTTGATACGTTGCAGTTGACGGGCAGATGAAATGGGTGGATTGACAGGAGATTTGGCACGGTCTGCCCTCAGACGGGAGGGTGGACGAGTGGGAATGAAGGGTCGAGCGGGAGCACTTTTACTCCGAGTTGCAAACCTGTGTAATTGCTTCGCGTTGACGAGCCTACTGGGGCTGAAGTCGTCGTCGTCTTGAATGACAAGGCCCATTTCAAAGTCATCCTCGGGATCAGGACTAGCGATTTTCGGCCGCTGATCCGGGACTGGAGCCTTTTTCTTGGACTCGAGAATCTTTTTGAGATGTCTACCGCCGTGACCAGACTCGAAGAGATTAGAAGGAATGACAAGACCGTCGAGTTCACTTTCGTCGTCATCGCATTCGCTCTCCTCAGTGTCTGGGAGGGAAAGAGAAGAGACGGAATTTGAGGATGAGCCGTCAGCGAAGCCCAAGGTGGAGTAAGCGTCCGAGGACTGGGAAGAGGATGTCTGATCACGGTCGCCCCATTCGAGGGAATTCTTCGAAGACCGATGACTGAGGGGTAAAGGAGCGAGGGAAAGCTTTGTTAGATCGGAAGGCAGTGCAAATGCAGACTCGAAATCCTCGTCGATGGGTGGAGGAGGGGGGCTAGCGACGGCTTTGAGGGTAGAAGAAAGTTGTGCGACCTTGATGGTAGAGACGCCCTCGTCCTCTTCTTCGTCCTCCTCTTCTTGACAAGTGAGTGGTGGGCGAATGGTGATCATAGCGCCAGAAGTGAACCTGGCGAGCTCATTGCGGGCGGCGAGGCCAGAGACAACAGCTTTGGCCTTGGCACTACCGGTCTTTCCAAAGTCCATCTCCACATCCCAATCCAGGTCGTCGTCGTCCTTGTCGGATTCGACATCAAGGGAGCGAATATGATCTCCGTCAGGTAAATCAAAGTCGGCGTCTGGCCATTCCTCGCGGGGTGCTGCTGGTGCTGGAATGGTCGCCATTATAAGTAAAAATACGAGTAGAAATGGACCCCTCGCGGGGAAAGTCAAGAAGGGAACGAGGACTAGGGTTGCTGGGTAGGTCTGGAAGAAAACCCGGCGAGGCGTACAAACAACTCTTCGTGTACAAACACAAACATTGCCAAAGCCTCACTGGTAGTACTCCTCCTCCTCCTCCTCCTCCTCTTCCTTTTTTTCTCCCTCCCACCCATATTCCTCCAGGCCCCTGCGTACACGTAGACCCCTTTCAGCCATTATGTCCACGAACCCGCTCAGTTCCCGCAGCGTAAATACTTCGCGTAGCGGGCCAAATGCCAGTAGATAGAGCCCTAAGTCTTGTGTTAGCCAGATGTTTGTGGGTACCAGACTGTTACCTTTTGCGAGTGGACACTCGGCGAGTGCCCTGTAAAGCAGACTCTTGGCTCGTTGTACCTGTCCAGTCCGTATCTCAAACTCGAGGGCGACCCGCCATAAGATTGCGCTGTTCCTCGTCCTTGCCCCTCCGTCCGTCAACAACTGCATTAATGCCTTTCGTTCCATGGAGATCTCGCTCACCTTTCGCTCTCCACCGCTGCTACCAATCCGTTCCTCGTCCGTTCGGTCTCAGCTTCCCAACGCCCCCTCTCCCATCCTGCAACCCATACCTCCGCTACCCTCCTCGAAACGCCCTTCTCCTTCACATTACCGTCCGCCACACCTTCGCCCAGCTGACTTCTCACTCGTCCCCACACTCCGTACCCCTTCTCGGCTTCCAAGAACATCCCAAGCACGATCGTATTGTTCGGGTACCCTTTGATAGCGACCTGCAATCGATCCCGCAGAGTCATCGGCGGCGCAGGATTGCGCAGAACAACCCTGTGATTATACAGCATCACCAGCGATGCTACCATCATGCTTTCCTCCTCCTCCTTCCCAGCTCCGACGGGCTGCGAATCAAAGATCGACAGCATGGCAGGCAACGACGTACCTGTCAGCAAATCTATCAGCGCTCGTAGCTTTACCCAAGCTTCCCGATCTTTCCATCGGCCATGTGTAGCATTCGCGATGTCTTCCAGATTACGCTTTGCACGAAGAATCATCATACCCCCCGCGCCGTCCACGTTCCCGGAGCGCATGACAACCCGAAGAGCGACGTCTTGATCACCGTTCAGCCATTCTAGTTCGGCCCAATCCCACCACAGCTGTCCAACAAACGCTTGTGTGGGCGAATGGCGCGTCGAAATGAGAACGGTTTGATAGACTTTCCGTGCGTCTTCTGTCCGTCCGCGCATGCGTTCAAGTCGGGCATGAGCCGCCCAGTGCGGCAGCGAGTCGGGAGCAGTCGACAAGAGTGTTCGCGAAAGTTTCAAAGCACTGCCTATCAGTCAGTATATTGGCAATGAACGAAATCCAAACAAGGCCAACCCTTTCACGTTGATTGCCGCCTCGAATGCCAAAGCGTATATATCCCATTGGTGGTCTTCTGCACCACACCGGAGTTGTTGGAACAATGCCCTCACAAAATCTTCATCCACACCCTGGACATCTTTTGCTGTCCACATCCTCCAACAGTCTTTCCCCACCCAGTCCAATGGCTCGAGGACCCCTAAGCTCCAATCCTTGACAGGTCCAAATGTTGATCCATACTCCCGCTCTCTCCCAATCAGCACACCAGCCTGAGAGTCCGCAAGTAACTTTCGCATCCTTCCCGGCTGCGGGAATATGGAAGAAAGGCGTGGTGCAGCGGCAAGATGTGTATATGCCCACCGATCATCCCATGCACCCTTTGCGATCGCATTGGCAAAGCCAGGAATGTGGAGACCCATGATCGAAAGCCACATGAGGCGAAACACATCTTTAGCTCTTTTAGTTGTCAGTGGAAGCAACAGCGTCTTGACATCCGACAACAATACAGTCGCATAAGGGTCAGAGACTCCCAAATTGTAGCGTGCAGGAATGCGCAAGGCAACGTCTGCGGAGGTCTCATCGTTATGCCATCTAATGAGTGGATCAGCTGACGTAGAATCAATATCCATAGATGTCGATAGACTTGGAAGAGGCCCTTTTGGCTTTCCGCTGGATACCCATGCAGACCAGCCTTTGGCACGAGACTCCCCAACGCGTGGTACTTCGGATTCCCAGAATTCTTCCAATGAGTCTAGTTGCGTATCAACAGGCAGTCCATACAAGGACTGAGGCACCTCAAATGTACTGCTCATCCTATTGAAATGAGTTCTTTTCGGACCAGCGCCTAGAGACGTACAGCTCTGCTTGCGCCTGAAAGAGGGCCGTAGCACGTTCGTGGAAACCTGCACGAGGAACCAGGTCAAGACACAATAGCGACCCCAACATCAAATTCGCACCTGCCTCTTGAAACGCAACACCAACTCGCCACACGATGCGTAATTTACTAACCTCGTTGTCCTCGGAACTATCCAACACTCTCAATGCACGGGTCGCATCCCACACGACTCGGTCAATCCCTGCCACACAGGTACGAATGCGCCACTCTAGCCACTCCAGCCAGACATCTACGTCACCCAATTGAAGGGCATCTTCCCATTCAGCCATGAGTTTCGTGTGATGCCACAACTCCTCGCCTGCACGAAGGTATTTGAGCAAGAGGACCGGTGAATGAAAATTGGACGGATGTGCTGCTCTGGCACGTGAGAGGATCGAGAGAGAGATTTCGGATCGAGCTTTGTTTGCATTCTTGGATGTCGGTGGCACGACGGACAGAGACTGCGCAACCAGAAGTAACCACGTTCGCACAGAGGATGGATCGGTGACGAGACTTTCCTCCAAGGCTTTGATTACTAGTTGGTGGGATGTGAGAGTAGGCGCGCGGTCGTCGTCCGTACTCTCCCCTTCGGCATCAGGTACTGAGTGTTCCGAATCCGAGCTTGCCTCGCCACCGGGAATCAGGCGGAAGACCTCGTTAATATTTCGCTGACTGGGATGCGACGTGAGACGCAAGAATCCGTCGATTTCCTTGTACTTGTAGTTGTCTGCGGAAGCAATGAGGCGCCGGGAAGGTGCGGCAACAAGGGCGCTTGAGCTTGGATGAATGAGAGAAGGATGCTGTGGCAAATACTCAGGAAATGGGCCAAGGCTGAGATTAAGTACTATACTTTGCGTTGCCCGATAGCAACTTGAATGCCTTCCCCGAGTCTTTGCGAGACAGTCCAGGCTCTGTCGAGACCAAGGATATGCTTGCCATCTTGTGCATCATTAGCTGTTCGAGTGCGATGATCGCGAGTACTCACGGGCTACAGGGCGATACTTTGGCACGTCGCCAGTGTGTAGACAGCCATACGTGAGGTTGAGAGCGTCACCCTTGCGATCTGAGTAAAAGAGGGGACGTGGCACCCATCGGTCAAGTTCCTGGCCGTGCTGTTCGAGACGGCGTCTGTCCTCGTTCGCCTTGAGCCTCTCGTCGTCCAGTGGTGTGTCGATTGCGCGGGGCCCGCTGATGTGCCAAACGTCAAAGTGTTTCTCTCGTTTTGACGAAAGCCTGTCCTTTTCCTTGTGGCCTCGTTTTCCGGTCCTCTCTCTCTTGGCGAACTCGATCTGACGGTGAGAGTCGCTTGGGCCAGGTGGAGAAGATTTGTTGCTGGGTCCAGGATCGACATCGGGGAAGGAGGAAAAGGAGGGGAAAATGGAGAACGAGGAGGTGGACATTGTCTGGTGGATATGAGCCCGTTGTGGCAGTGGTAACCAAGTTGGCACCATGCGTCCACTCACCCAAGACGAGAGCAAGGCAGTCTTTACAAAACTCGCAAACTACATCGTACGTCTAGCGAAACCGTCAAGGAGATTTGCTATAATTCTGTACAGGGCAAGAACCTCATCCATCTCATCGACCGCAAGGATGAGCCATATTGTTTCCGGTTGCACAGGGACAAGGTCTACTACGTCTCTGAGTCGTCGATGCGTCTGAGTATCTCGGTTGCACGACCGAACCTCATCTCGCTCGGCACTTGCTTTGGAAAGTTTAGCAAAACCGGAAAGTTCAAGCTTCATGTCACTGCTCTTGATCATATTGCCCACTATGCCAAATACAAGGTATAGTTCACCATCCGTTATTCACTAGCACATCTGATATCCTCTTCAAGGTTTGGATCAAGCCCAATGGCGAAATGCCCTTCTTGTATGGAAACCACGTCCTCAAAGCACACCTTGGTCGAATAACAGAAGACACTCCCGAGCATCAAGGCGTTGTCGTCTTCGGCATGAGCGATGTCCCACTCGTACTTGCCCTCCTACCTTCTCGTTTGCCCACACAGACTGAATCTATTCCAGGGTTTCGGCGTAACGGCTCGTTCAACGGTCGACACACGTAAATTAGACCCTACAGCCATAATCGTATTCCATCAGGCGTGCGCCCCCATTTCTCTGGTTGTTTTATCGCCGTTGCTTACAATCTAAATTAGTGACATTGGGGAATATCTTCGAGACGAGGTCCTTGTGTTGTACACTTCTCCAGATAAATTTCTGACCCCTTTTTCAGGAAACACTCTTTTGAATCGTAGCTACTCGTCCGTTCTGGTAATGGGTGGTGCACAACACATCTAGCTGGCCGCAGAGTGACTGCTTCCCGACGGCGTCGGTAGATACTCTAGTCTTTGTTTTTTGTTGTCCGCTGGGTCGGTCAAAAGTAGCTTAGATGTTGCTCATGGCAGTAATAATCTTTGATTACGCTGACGTGGTGGACGGTACACGTGAATCCAAACACCTTGTTCAAGGACGACTACCATGGACGAACAGCAACTACACGTTCGCTGGCAAAGCATTCGAGATGAGGATATTTCGCCCGAAAATATCCAGGATATCCTCTCTGGTGTCGACGACGAGCTCTGGGTTGTGGCGGCCTGTGTCGACAGGCTTGTGGACAACCCAGATACACAGAGGTTACTTCTCGAGCTCGGAATATCTCGCACAAGCCTGGCCGTTCATAGAGCTCAGGCCGTACCTTCCATCCCCACTTCAGATGCAGACTCATTCGGCAGAAATGATCAAGTGCTCGCAATGTACTTTGACGACGTCCCTGACGACGCCAGACTCTGCTACATGCGCGCCGTTTTGCTCCACCGCTGTGATAGACTTTCGTCCTTCATGCAAATATGTAAAGACCTGCCAACAAAGGATGGGGGCCTAGACAATATTGATGAGGAATGGGAAGATGACCCGTGGGCTGAGGATGGCGACGCAACCCTTCCCCCATCGCGACATAGGTCGTCTGACCCGCCAATCCCACTGTCTGACTTTTTGACCGAGGACATGCTGGATATCGCATGCTTTTTTGCCTCCCAACAGCATTTTACAGCACTGCGGACACTCATCCATTACCACTCTGCAACCCTTTGGCCCTTCCGTTTCGTCATACTGGACAGCATACCTAGTCACACACACCCATCCGAGTTCCGCGGAATGCTTCCTGCTTATGACATTCATGGAGGTATGGAACAAATACCGTCCTTTAATAACTGGAGAACAGAGCAAGACTGGGTCGAGAGCCCCGAAGTCGATATTGCTCTTGGAAGCTCACGTGCTGTTTTACAACTTGATTTCCATCATCCTAAAAGCGACGCTATGGCATGCACAGAGCCCCTCGGGACCAAAGATCTCTCTGCCTGGTACAACCGCCGTGTGGATGTCATCATATCATCCACCGGCATCCTGGACGTCGCTCTCGCAACTGTTCAGCACGGAGCTTCTCATGGAGTACCTGATTTGGATGAACTCGGCGAAGAGCTCAGCCTTCTCTCGCGATTAGTCTACGATTCACCTCAGCCACACGAACCCCTGGACGGTCAAGATTGGACACTGGCACGTTGGCGAAGTATGGAACCTGCGGAGGTTGTGAGTGCCTACTTGGCCCATTCAGTGCCAGAAACAGTCGTGAAAGACATAATTCGTCTGGTGATGCCCTATCTATTTGTCCTTGAAGCACGTGCAGAGCGCACTGGCAACCCCGACCCAGGTCTGCCTACCCGTTTGCTCTATGACTACATTCTCTCTGCGCCGCTGTCAATTGTGGCCGCAATATTCGAAGCGTCCAAACCCACTCTCCCCGTTGCACAACGCGTTATTCGCAACGATGAAGATGTTGCACGATTAGCTCTTGCGTGCCTTTACGGCAGTGACAGTCGCACTGAATGGTCTACAATGAGCTCCATATTTGAGTGCCTCCCGGCATGGGAAATCACGCCAGGGACTGAGGATGAAGCAGACGAGGCAGATGCGACGATAATGTCTCTCGGATCCTTCGTTGCGCCGTCCACGACTCGGTCGCATTGTTCACCTTCCGATCTAATGCTTTTCTTCAAGCCACTCCCGCTCGTCTCTCTTTCACGCGCACTCGACATACTGGATGTGCATCTAGAGTCTGGTGAAATATTTTCGCGGTGGAATGTGGGAACGCCTCTGCGGTGGTTTTTGCAGAGTGCACAGGATGCGGTCGAGCAACGAGCGTGGGCAAACAGAATGGCCAGACGTACAGGGAACTCGAGTGAACTTAAAGGAAAGGATGAGTGGGGCTGGCTGCTGGAGGACATGCTGAGGCTTTGTGGACAGAATGAGGGTGGGTTAAAGAGCGCATTTGGACTTCTTTCGATAGAGGAAGTTTCCTCGATTTTCTTTGCCGGCCTGTTGAGCTCTGGTTGTGAGTATCTGTCATCCCTTTGTTGTACGTTTTCATCGATTTGGCAGCGTTCGAGATCGCACACGAGCTTCTTCAACAGAGGAATAGAAAGCTGTCCCTACCTCCTCTTGTTACAGAAGACATCTGTCTCTCTGTCTCACGTGAATTCTACGACAACGCAAGTTTAGGGAATTACAAGACTGGCGACATGAAACTCGCGTATGATTGGTAAAATATTTGAATTTCCCCTACGTTAAGTGGTTCACACTTTTTCTAGTCTTGCTGTCCCACCTCCTTCAGAGCGGCTGAACAAAGAACGGGACTTCATTGAAGCCACTTCCCGACTTTCTTCCTTCAACCTATTCTCACGTCCTGGTGTTCCTCTCTCCCCAATTGAAATACGTCTGACCAAAGACCGTCTTTCCCTCATTTCACATGTCCTCTCGAGCACGGCAGATGCGTATAAACACACAGAGGTCATCCTCAATCTCTTGTACAAGCTTGGCTTTGAAGGTGATGTGGTCGCAGAAGTGAGGATACTCGCTATGCTTGCAGACGCTGCGCTCCAGGCTGAGGACTTTTCACGTGCCTTTGAGACCAGCAACCGAATGATTGACAAGGTCTCAAAGCTGAGGGACGAGACATCGAATGGGAACGAGCACGAAGCCGTTTTGGAGGCGAGCAATGTCTGTTGGGTCACTTGTTTCCAGCTTGGGCGACATCCCGAGTTCGAAGACGTCGAGGCTAAACTCTCGCTCTTGGGTCGAGCACTGCAACTCTGTCCCGCGGACAGACTTCACGACGTCCTCACGTCTTGCCGACGTTTAGGAAAGGAAGACATTGAGAACCGTCGCGATTATCTGGCTTACAGGACAGTCACTCAACCCAAGCGTACCACATCATCGTCACACAAACCTGTCTCATCTCTCCGTGACAGGCTTGGAGAACTACACATGTCTGCTACACCCCTCATCCATGCAGAGGATGCTGCCGCATTAGCTGGAAGAGCGTTCAACCGCATGGCATCCAATTTTACGTTTGCTGTCACTGGACGTGGACGCTCTGATAGCCCTGGGGATACACGATCAAGAAGTGGAGATGGTATCAGAAGTAGGTTTGATGGCGAAGAGGTATCCGCACAAGCTAGTCGCGTCCTGCAGAAAGGAATTGGCTGGCTACTCGGGGCAGACGAACTTGGCTAGTTCCTGTTCACGGCCACGGTTATTATATGCTGACTTGACGTATAACGCTATGCATTTAAAAGTATGTATGCACACTGGCCTGAAAGCTAGGAAAACAAAACAAGGGGAGAAAATGAGACTTTCAAGGATCCACGAATAGGATAAAACCAATAAAAATAAAAGGGGGGTGCGCAGTGAGAGCGCACCCAAGGCTTGATGCACAACAAGTGACCAAGAAGCGGCACTTGAAGCATCCATCCGCAATACAAATCGAAAGGAATGAAATAAAAGAGTGGAGGCTTTAGTTGCCACTCGCGAAACGTGCTGTATCGCCAGTGCGAGCCCTAGGTCGGTTGACAACGCCGACCTTCTTGGTCTCGTCTGAAGGTGAAACAAGTTGTATCTTTCCTCGACCACAGACTTCGCAGTACCCCTGGTTTTCTGCTTCCCGAAGATCCTCCAGCTCAGAAGTCAAGTCTCTGACCTGCCCACGTAACTCCCAAATTTGCTGCTGAAGCCCTTTCACAGTCGAATGCTCTCCCCCCGGTACATCCACTGTGGTCACTTGTGCATCCTCACTGCGGCGCATGGAAACAGGCGTAAAGGGAGACAACGCAGTACTTGAGCTCGCCGCAGAACTCGGAGTGTGTACATCACGTTGCAATACTTCCCCAGTAGGTGCTACCATATCAGCAAAGTGGGCGCTGAAGGAGGTAGATACAGGGCGAAGCTTGAGGCCGGGAAAGTCGGTATCGCCTGGGGGGGCACTCTGTGGAACAGTGTGGGATAAGGCTGGAGGCGCAGTGAAATTTAAGCTTGTCGATGTGGTTGGGCCAATGGAGGAAGAGATACTGCGGTCCGACGCCTTGGTAACGATAGACAGCGATGGTGGTTGTCGTCTACGTGAAGGTAAACCCTTCCCATTTAGGCCTTCGCTGCCAAAGGAACCGCCGTTTGTTGAAGCCAATGTAATATTACCTGCACCCGTAGCATGGGACGTTGGCGAAAGCGAAGATCTCGGTACCCTTGGCAGCGGCTTCGAAGTCTTCCCAGTCCCCTGGATTTGCAGACTTTGCTTGGCGTACGTGTCGGTAGGTGGGATCAGGGGGGGTAGACTCTTTTCTTTCTCCGCTTCCGAATTACGACCAGTGAACAGCCGCATGAATCCACTTTTCTTGTGTTTGAGTGTTCGCCCAGGTACGGTGTATGTTGTAGCTGAGACAATGGATTCTTCTCCGATCTGAGTAGGAGAAAGTGGGACAGTTTCGCGCCAAGTTCCAGCACTAGTTGACCGTGCACGAGTACGAGCTGGTACACTAACCGAGTCCAGGTCCACGGTTTGGTCCTCAGGTATATGATCTGCATCGGGAAAGGATTGTTTTGGTCGCGCAACTGTAGTATGGACGGTATTGCCGCGGATTCTCTCCCTCGCTTGTGCCTCTTGAAGAGAAATAAGAGTGACAGTGGGTGATCGAGGATTAACCCAGCGAGGATCATCAAAACCAGGAGGTGGTGGATGTAGAGACAAAAATCGTGTATTGCGGTCAACATAACCAGAATCACTCTGGCGAACGACCGAAATTGGAGGGGAAATCTCTTTGCCGTTGACGCGAGGATTTCCGAATGGGGCATCTCGGGAAGTTTGTGACATTGACGTCTCGGCGGAAATGAGTGAAAATGTTGCGGATCTGATACTAGTGGAGTCCGCGACAGTGCTGTTGGAATCACTGCCGCTCATATCCCCCGATGCTGTGCGGTGAGAGGGTATCGTCTCGGGAGACGGGGTATATGGAACAACCAAATCAGGATTAGCGTACGGATGTACAAAGTCGTCGTGCGATTGTCTTTCTTCAGACAACGCGGGAGAGGTCGGGCTCGCGCTGCACTCTTGGTTGATAGAGGCATCCGAGGGTGGGGAAAGCACGGGAGCATCCCCGAGAGTTACCGACGTGGGTACCATTCTGTTCGAGTTAACCGTGGCTCTTTGCAACGAAGCGTGAGCGTGGGTGAAGGAATGCGAAGATTTCAAGCGATTGTGCATGTGTGGGAAGCTCTGTTGGTGTGCGGACACAGAAGTGGCAGAGGATGACAGGGAGGAAGTCGACATGGACTCCTTTGCTAGATCGCTACGATGGACATTAACGGAGGAGGAAAAGCGAATGGTATTTCGCATCAACGCACTATAGAGCACCACGAGAACTTGAGTAGTTTCCGGCTGTGATCTCGAAAGAGGAAGTTGTGGAAGCCTGCGAACGCACAGAATCGACACTGGGTCTGTTGGTTATAGACGAGCCTCTGGCCAAGGTACGGATGAGATTGTCAGCTCTGGAGGCCTTTCCTCTGAGCTTGCTCCCAAGCGTGGTCGGCCTAGGGTTTTTGTCTGGTTCCTCGGCATGAGGGACGACATCGTCGGTTTCCCAAGGGGCGCGAGAGTGAAATCTGATCCTGGGGCCCCGCAGACTGATCCGATGGGAGGCGTCGTCGGTGAAATCGTCAAGGTCGGAATCGTCCTGAAGAGAGCGTATGGTAGACGTTGTTTCATCGTCCATGTCCAAGCAACGAATAGGGCGAGAAAAGGACGGATGCGTGTCCGTATCCGGAGACTGGTAGGCATGGCTGTAGACGGAGGGGGAGTCAGGGAACTCGGAGAGAGATGGAAAGCGGGCGCGGTGGTGCAGGTAGTGGAGGCGCTGGGGGTCGTCTGTGGAAGAGTGCGGCGACGGGGCCATGGTGGCCTCAGTGAGGACCGTCTGAGACAAGTGTAAAACGTCAAAAGGTTACATAAAATCAAGTCTTTTGCTCGCTACATGGATCACAAGGACTTGGCCGCTTCAGCCAATGGCCGCACATCAGGAAAGTCATGGAAGCTCACAAAAGTCGCGACCGTGTTTGTGACATCCCAGACCTACAAAGTTCGTGTCTGATCTACTCACCCACCAGTCGCTCGCAGTCCTCTGCGGGACACAAGACAAAATGGCACGTACGGATGGAGAAAACCAAGGCAGAGCGTGCCGTCAAAAAGATCGAGTTTGATCTAAAGCAAGAGAAGAAGGCGGAAAAGGAGCGGTGAGTCCTCTCAGTCACTCGTGCTACACCCATCGACCCGTCTCAGGAAAAGGGAGATAACTCTCCAGCGCCAGAGAGCAGCTGAGGAATGTCGCAGGCTGGAGCAAGAAAAAATCCTTGTACATGTCCCCCCTCTGACCCAATACATTCCTGACTCTTGTGTAGATGGGCGCAAGGAAATCTGCTCGGTTACGCCGCAGAGCTGGACGGTCCAAAAAAATCAATGGCTAACTTGGCACTCGTATCTTGGACGCCGGCAATAGATCCAACGTATGTCATGTACGAACAAGAGATGAGACAACACTACAGTGCCCACGTCATGTCTACCTCGCCATCGTTTACGAATGGTTTATCTAGTCCCGCGATGACACTGTCACACAACGGACAGCTGCTTGCCAAAACATCATCCAACTCCGCCCGCAGCTTCTCTGCCTGTTGCTCACAGTCCTTGTTTGACCCCTTCTGACTGCCTCTGGTGTTCATACCAGGTATCCATCCAGGGGCTGAGACGACAGAAGCGAGTGCATCCGGTAAGATCAGATCTCGTAGCCGGTCACCAGCAGAGCGAATATTTTGACCAAGGGAACCAGCTGTCCTTGTGCCATTTTGAACGGGAATAGCAAAGTTTGCCGAGAGCAGTGTGCGCTGTCGGGTTGGTTGCCGAACCTCGCTAGGAGAAGTTCTCATCAGATGGTCCGTCGGACTTGTCTTTTGAATATCCTTGATGAGTTCCGTCTGCAAAGCAAGAATCCGTCGGAGGGCATGAGAAGGCAAGTACTCTTTCGCCTGGAAATAAGAATCAAGTGATGAAAACTGTACGGATATGTATGAGCTCACCAGTCCAATCAGACAGTCAGCGTGGAACGTATGTTGGCAAGGGAATGCGTAGGATTGTCTAGTCAGCAAGAGTTGCGTGCAAACCGAGCATCGCTCTCCGGCGTCAATGGCAATGAAGCGACTCTTCAGCTCAACAATATCTTGCTTGATCGATTCCGCAGTGCGTGTAGCGTCATCCATCTCCTTTTTCAGATCATCAATGTGAGCCGAATAACCTTCCAGCGCATGAGCAATCTCTTCCTTGAAGTCGTCAATGACAACAAAATCCGGAAAGAACGGTAAAATATCTTCAATTTTGAGCAGGTCAGTATCTTCCAAGAATTGCATTGCCCTGCTCCGAAAAACGATCAGACGAGTGTTCAAATAAACTAATTGTGACGCACGCTTTGATGTCTTTCTTGTCCTGTACGACATACCGAGCAATCTTGAGCCAAAGCTTCTTCTTTAGCTGAGGATCATCTTCAGGCATATCAGCATTCATCTTCGCTAGTTCAAGGTCACCCTTCTGGAGGGCAAGGTCGACGCTATTTTCATACAGACCCATCTTGGAGTAGATGTGTACGCAAGGTTGTGTCCGACCTGCTTTCTTGCACAACCGCAATGCATAGTCCAAATCATAATATGGCCTGCCGGTAAGTGGATTGGAAGGTGCTGTCGTAAGGAAGCGTAACAGAGGGCCATCATCGCCCGAGGAACTTGAAGCCGAGGAGACGTAAAAGGTCACCAACAAGTTATGAACCGTTGAAGAAGTGCTATGTTGGTCAAAGATGACATGATTGAGGTACCTTATTGCTTGGTTTGGCACCAAAGGATCACGAGGAAGGTGTTGCAATTGTAGAAGGGATGGTACCAATCGTAGGGGATCCAGGGTTGGTTGCTTGAGCCATGAGTCAACCATTGAATTTGGCGCATGCCTAATGAGAACTGTGCCAAAACGGTAATAAAGCTCTAGATCCGGCTGGCGATCTATTTTGAGTCCGTGCATCAGGATGAATGAATGAACAAACCTGGCGGTTGAGAGTATCAATCGCCTTCAGCCAGTCCTCTTCGAGTATCCAATGCTGAATGACCCGTTCGTAGTCTCCAACTACAATCGCATAGAAGAGCAGCATGTCCGTTCGTCCATGCGCTTGTATGAGTTCGTATACGGTATTGCGATCGAGGTTTGCCTGCCAAGAATTAAAAGAACGCGATCAAAAATAAGTCAAGGCCACCAACCTTATACGTCTCGAAAAAGTGACAGAGATCTTCCTCGAGAATGGCACGCTCTGCCTGCACGTTTTCCAAGTCACTTGTCGCAGCCCCAGATGCACAGATATCATCCAGCTCATCGCATTTGCCAAGGTAGAACTCAACAAGCCAAGTCGCTAACATCATTCTTGCCGTTAGGTCCTAGTTGGATCGCATTTCAGGTGCACAAGTTCCCCGGCTTTCCGACTTACAGTTTTGCGAGTCCGCTCAAGGCGGCTGATCAAATATGACCGAAGCGCGTCTCGTTCACCGACGTCCAGGAACCTGAGTGTCACCTCTTCAAAGGGGACAGAACACTGAGTGTAGCACTGGGCCGCTTGAAAGTAATGCTTCTCTTCAAAGAAAGCATGAGCTTGGGCAGAAAGAACTTTGTCGCGTTGCATGGCAGTCTGATAAAAGGTCATCGTACCGTTGCTCGCGTCGAGTGGCAAGAATTACTTTAGTGTATCGCAATGCGATATCAAAATCTTGCTGGGCAAGGTATATCTGCCACACATCGCGACTCTCATTCCCAACCACCAGTTCAAATATCGATTGATCAGTATAAACCCAATATGTCTTGCGAACAGGGTCCATTGTTAGACCCTTGACCGTCTCATTTTGTCTCTGTGACACTTTAAGATATGTTTCAACGTGTACAGGGCACTGCTTACCAGTGGGATGATGTCTTCATAGGTCTGCTTCCCGTTCAGGGTACATATTCCTATAATACGGTCCCTATAGAGTAGGATGAAGTGAAACTCGGTAAGTAAGATTGACGTGGGAACTTGGGGATGTGTTTGTGAAGCGGCAGAATCGGCAGAAGACGAGGTGGGATAGGGGAGGAGCTGTGCTGAATCGATGTGATCGTCTGAATCTGGGTCAAAGTTCAGAGCCCCGTGATAAATACCAGGTGCTAACCAAGGGATATTCTTCAACAAGATAAATTTGTCAACCTTGGAAAACGCTGACCTGTCATCCAAGCAAGTGTCTTTGGCAGTGAGAGAGCCTGATCCGCATTTGGCGTATAGAAATGCAGCTCAGAATACTGCAACTCTCCAGGCAGCTCAGATATCTCTTCGACACCTCAGTGTGAAAAGCGTGAAATTGTTTCGAGACTTACTCGGCGCTGTTTCTCGGTATATAGCGAACAATGAAGTAAATAGGCGGCCCCCGTCGTCTGAACGCCGGTCGGGCGTTCCAGTGAACTGGTAGATGCGCGATGGCGTAGTCACAATCACTAGTGCATTTCTTTGATCCGGTGAAGGGAAGAGTTCAAACTTGATTCCCGTGATAGGTGCCTTCTCAGGTAGTGTGAAGAGCAATTGCAAATGACGTTCCTGCGACTTGAAAAGGTCTTCTCCTGCGTCTAGAACTGCCTCAAAAATGCTACCACTACGCGTTCCGAACAAGAATTCCTTGGTCGACAGGGAGTGCGATGATGACAGTAGTGCTGCTTTATTCCACGCAATGCTCTCGATGACCAGCTTGTTGTAAGATTTTAATGGTCTCGGTTTCTTCCAGCCGCGATACAAGTACCAATTTTCACCTTGGTGGGAGGTGATGATAAGATGTCGACCTGAAGGGTCAAGGAATATCTTGTATATAGACATTTCGGTGGGTTTGCGGGGGATGGGGATGTGAAGCACCTGTTCTGCGTGAGAGAGCTCGATGAGATTTATGAGATTCGAAGATAGTGCCATTGCCAGGACGTCAAAGGAAACGGCGAGAGAAATTAGAGGCGCAGGAAGTGTATATTGCACTCTACCAAGGTCAAAGATAGGTGCATCAGCGCGGAAGGAATCCGGTAATTGAGCATCTGCCTGGACCGGAATTAGCTGAATGGAAGGGTAGAAAATAAGATACTGACAGAGGCAGGGTGATCTTGCGGTACTAGTTGGCCGTCATACGGGGAATGCTCGAATCCCTCGTACTGGACGTGAGGCAGCGGAGACCGTACATGACCAGACGGTGCAGCGTGTTCGACAACTAGGAATGTCTAGTGAAAGGGTGTAAATGTCGTGACGAGAACGACTTACATTCGTCGAACATCGGAGTTGGTGACAAGAAGTGATTTACCACGTCCAATACAATATAATGAACCGACCAACACCGAGGGTGTTCCTCGTCCGACACGGTCAGCAACGTGTCCATTCATGAATTGCAGCGTTGACAATGCACAGGTGAGACCGAGTGGTCGCTGAGCGGGTGCGTCTCTGCTGTTCTTTCCCCTGATCTCACCCTCGCTTGTCATGTAGACGCCATGTAAGCAAATGTGCTATCTACGCCAGTTGTGCCGACATTCATTGATCCTAGACGGGGAGGACGGACATTCCCCTGACGGCTCATGGCGAACAGGAAGTCAAGGAGAAAGCACCGATTCTAGTTGGGCAAGGCCGTCAGTGATGACCTCAAACGGTCGACCGACGAGCGACTAACCGATTCCTAGGCGTGCTTGACCCAGGAAATCTTGGTGTTGCATACATCTCACCACGACGACGTGCTCACAAGACATTCCATCTCTTGTTTGAGCACCTGCCAGAGTACCCTGCTCATACAGTAACTGAAGAAGTGCGCGAATGGGACTATGGTGACTACGAGGGGCTTCTCAAAGAGGAGATCTTGGCCAAACAACCAGGCTGGGACATCTGGAGGGATGGGTGCGTATCGATGAGACCTGTGGACATGCTCCCTCAGCGTGATCCTTAGCTGCCCCGGGGGTGAGAGTGTTGACGAGATGCGTTCTCGAGTGGACGGCGTGATCGCCAAGGTCTGGCAGACATTGGGCTTCAAGGGCATGATCTCTGACTAGGATTATTACACAGATCCGCGCGTATCACCGCGAGTATGCTGAACAAGGCAAAGGTGCCCGAGACGTTCTGATCGTCGCTCACGGGCATTTTAATCGTGTGTTTATTTCGCGATGGATCACCTTTGATTTAGCACTCGGTATGATCGTCGGATGGAAATGAACTAGCTGGGCTGACGCCAATGCAGGCACACACTTCAACGTCGAACCTGGAGGAGTGAGAAATACCTCGCGATTGACCGCCAAAGTGCTCATGTTTTCAACAGGTGTCTGTTCTGTCGTACAACCACAAGTCGCTCAATGAGCCTGCACTGGATGCGCTGAATCTGTACGCAAATCTAAAGTAACCATGGCCTAGTTGTTTGCGTGTATGTATGAACACCGTCGGCTAGTAGAGGCGACCTGTTTTCTCTTGTCCCTTTTGATTTTATTTTCGTTATGATCCTGTCCGACATGCAATTGGTCCCTCCAGCCTCCCTTGAACCCGTCCCCGTGTCTGAGGACACGTTTGAGACTCGCGAGGAACACGAGGTCTCTGACGTGGTAGATCAGGACCCTAGCGCACAGGTTGCACCGGAAATTCCACAAGATAATACCGAAAGTCAGCCCAGGCTTGACGAATCAGTGGGCGAGGTGGGTGCTGACCTCCACGAAGCCACACCAGAGGATGCCTTGCCCGCTTCCAACACGGCCAATGTCCCTTCCAAAGGTACGCCCCCCACAGCCAAGGACAAGTCTTCCGTACCTGTAAAGCCCGCTTCCGGCAAAGCAGGTTCATCCACTGACAAAAAGGTGTGTTGGTCGCGCTTCAGGACCACGCCTACTTCATATTCACCATGTGCTGGACAGGCCACGTTGGGTGCTGGCGGTCCCAAACCAGGCCTTCCAGGCAAGACTACTACTGCATCCCCCTCTTCCCCTCTCTCCAAGACCGCTACCCCATCCACCTCAAAGAGACCAACTACCACATCTTCTGCAAATTCGGCCAAGACTACGACAATGGCTACATCTAGGACTTCTGGTCCCCCCCCACCCAGTAGGAGAGCATCTATGGCGCCCCCGAGAGCCCCTTCAGCGTCTGGGGCACCTCCAACACACAAATCACGAACTTCGACCTTGCTCGCCTCATTTACATCTGCAACGTCGTCTAAACCTCCCGCCGACTTGAATTCGTCCTCTCGCCCGTCTGTCGTCTCTCCCGCCGGCTCGGTTGCGTCTCTCAGGTCCAATGCAACTAGCAGTGCTGCAGTCCCACCTGCTGTCGCCCCGCCATCTCGCTCTCGCACTGCGATTTCGGAGGCCCTGAAGAGGACACCTTCTAGTTCAAGACAGAGCTTGCCCCCCGCTGTTCCGCCACCTCCGCAGGGTCGCACAATGCGCCCAGTGGGCTCAATATCTTCCATACGCGAGGTTCGCGATGACGCAAAAGCACTTGAGGATCTACAGGAGAAGGCATGCTTTCCCTTTGAATGCTGCATTTTCACGTTCTGACGTCTCGCACAGTTGAGGCAGGCAAACGAGAGCATTTCCACCAAATCGGATACAGTAGCTGTGCTCGAAGCCAAGATCTTGCAGCTCGAAGCATCTCTGAGCAAAGCGTCAGTCGATGCCAGAGCCAAGACATTAATGATAGAGCAACTCCAATCCAGCAAACAGTCGACAGACGTCGAGGTTAAGGATCTAAAGACTCGTTTGCAACAATTGCATGCAGAACACTCCCGCGATCTTGCCGGCCTGGATTCGGCCCGTGAGGAAGTAGGGATCCTGTGCTTTGATTGTGTTCCTACCTAATATTTACAACGTAGCTCGGGAATGCGAATATGTCTGTGGCAAGCCAAGCCGCGAACATCAAGACCCTTGAGGCGCAGGTCGAAAGGTTACGCGCGGACATTGTAGCTGCCCAGGAGAACTTTGAATCACTTCGGACTTCCAGCGATCAGTCATCAGCTGCGGCAGCAGCAGCTGCGCAAATGGAACGGGAAGCTTTTATCAGGGCCAAGGCAGACGTTGAAACCGTCACCGCAGAAGCGAATAGTTTAAGAGCGGCGCACAACAAGGCTCTTCAAGATGTGGCAGCAAAGTCTGAAGAACTACAACAGCGTACAGCTGATGTACTTGCTCTTACTACTCAAATCGACGAATTCAAAGGAGAAAGGGAAGAAAGTGCGGCCAAGATATCTGAGCTGGAGGTTGAGATTTTGGAATTGAAAGAGTGTCAAGAAAATGCAGAGGATGAACATAAGAATACTCTTGACCGTCTTCGAAGGGCGGAAACGGAGCTCGCAGAGGCCGTCGTTGCCACACAACAAGTCCTACGTGATGCGGAAGCTCGGGATGCAGAAAATACGAAGAAGACCGTCGACGCCGCTTCGTTCCACGCCAACACGGTTCAGCTCATTCAATCCGATCTCGCCAAGGCTACTTCTGAGATCGAGGGACTGAGGATTGAACTCACTGCCGCGCATGCTGCACACGAAGAAACGAAGGTAGCAGCCCATGAATCCGCCGAAGCCCACGAACAGGAGATGGAAGAAGCCGAGCAGTCATATCTCTCAAAACACATTGAACTTTCGGAAGAAATCAAACGGCTTACTGCGGAACTGAACGTGAGGGTTACCCTTTGTATGGATGCGGGTCTCTACTAACATTAATATACCCTGGCAGACCCAGGAGGCGAGATATGTTGCTGAGGTAGACGCCGTGAAGACCGAATATGATGAACGTCTCCAAGAGGCCTTTGAGCGAGCAAAGGCAAGTAGATTGCCCCGGCTTATTTCAGGTCTAACTCGGTTTTACAGAATGAGGCGGGAGAAGTACATAGTCAGGACCTCCAGGTGTTACGTGCCGAGTCCCAAGCAACGATAGAGCAACTTCGTGCTGCTCATCAGTCCACCGTGGATGGTCTCGAGGCAGAGCATGCAACCGCTCTCGACTCTCATGTTGGTTCTTTTGAGAAAAAAATCAACGCCCAATCACTCGAGCTTCGTGCCACCCAGGACGACCTCTCCAAGGCGAAAGCTTTCTTGGATACTTCCCGTGCCGAGAACGAAAGCTTGCGAGCACAACTTGAGGACACTCGTGCAAGCTTTATGGCTACCTCTACCAGCGCCGATCAGGCAGCTGAGATCGATCGCCTCTCTAAAGAGATTTTCACCCTCCGCGATGAGAATGTCATGCTCAATGATGTCCTGGCTGCTACCAAGGAGTCACTCTCCGAAATGTCAACGAACCACTCCAAAGAACTCGAGGAGGCGGCACGCGTTCGTGTGGAAGAAGTAATGAGGATCCGTTCCATCCATGATGGAGAGCTCAGCACCCTGGCTGCCCAGAAGTCCGAGCTTGCGTTGTCGCTCTCCGATTTGGAGGGCGAAGTTGCAACGTTGAGGACTCAGCTGGCTGCCGTCGAGCCCCCCGCAACTCCGAGAAGCAACGGGGCCTTCCACGCGTCTGCCACGAGTGTAACACGGGACGAATTACAGAAGGTTCACGAAGCACACAATTTGAAAATGCACGATTTGCAAGCCGAGCACGATCGCGTTGTTAGAACGTTGAGGATGGAGGTTGAGACACTTCAGACACGGCTAGACGAAGTTCAACAAGATGTTGCGCGGAAGTCGATGGAAATCCAGTATCTCGAACAAGAGCAAGAGGAAAGCCAGGATTCGATCACTCGGTATGTCAAGGTCTTTGGACTGCAGAGCTTGTTTGGAGTAGTAATCGCGCTGGCCGTGATCTTTGATTTTATTTAACTACGTTGCTTCATCGTGGCGACATTTACTGTATACTTTCTTGCGTCATTCGTTTCTTTATTTGATGGGACTGCTGTTGGAACTCATTTATTGACCGCACCTCGCACGTTTTCTTGCAGATTAAAGGCAGATCTGGAAGCAGTGAAATCGGCAACGGCATGATCGAATGCCCAATGGCAGTCGCATTTTGTGCATTCCCGCTAGCCTCGTGGATTCGGTGCGGTTTCCATTCCTCTCTCTCGTGGTTTTTATATCCAGTCCAAAGTTTCATGCACTGTCCCGTCACCGAGCCTCGTTCTCCTTTTGGGCAGAAGACGGTTTTTATACTCTATTTCCCTATTACATACCTATACTTAGTTATGCATGCATGGAGACCTAATGAGCTGGTATGTACTTTGGACGCGTAATAAACAAAGTGTTGGCTGATTTTCATTGTGTGATCCGAAAATGGCAAGTGATTCAGACATTCCTAATAAAGCAATGGAGCTCGCGTGTTCGCCCATTTTAGATCGCGACGCCTCTCTACCTCTCGTCTCCTTCCTCTTACCTTCACCGACGACGAGGACACGATGGCAATTCAAAGGGAACCTGGCCAGAAAGGCGTCAATTGGTCAAACATTGCCGTTGGTATGCACTTGTCTTTTCGTACCATAGCGGTCTATTTATTACCGACAGGTGCAATCATGAACATGGTATTGTGCACTACTTGGGTGTCAAAACTACTGACACCAACAGCTTCACCTCGCCGTTGTTTCCTCTAGTTTGTCAGTCACTTTTTGTTGCTGTCTGTTTCGGTCTCTAACCCGTTTCTATGCTGTTTCAGGAGGCAAGTCTGCGCGACGTTTGCAGTCCTGTGTGCGTCTGAATGACCCTTCACTTAGGTGACGACCCTGGGACAGCCTCTGGAAGTGTTGAAAACGCAGATGGCTGCCAACCGGTCGCAGACAATGGTTCAGGCTACCAAAGCTGTCTGGGCCAGAGGTGGTGTCACTGGTTTCTTTCAAGGACTTATTCCATGGGTACGTCTACAAGCAATTACGTTTTTTTTTTTCTTTCATCCTTCACTTTGGCCATTTTTCAGGCATGGATAGAGGCTTCCACAAAAGGCGCCGTTTTACTCTTCACTGCCTCCGAGGTCGAGTCCGCCGTTGTGAATATGGGCATCAGCCCAGCTGCAGCTGGTCTCCTGGGTGGTATGAGCGGTGGTATTGCTCAAGCTTATGCAACTATGGGTGAGAGTAAATTCACCTTGTTGTTTCGATCACCGATGACGCGCAATGTTACGCGCGTTTCTGAGGCCGATGCCTGCCGCTGTGCTCTTGACCATTATACTATGGGCCTCGGCACTACTACGTTCGTGTTTACTGACCTGTCGCATCAGGTTTCACGACTTGCATGAAGACTGTTGAAATTACCCGACACAAAGAAGCTGCGAGTGGTGTCCAGCGGTCTACCTTTCAAGTGTTTATGGACATTTACCGCAAGGAAGGCATCCGTGGGATCAACAAAGGCGTCAATGCAGTCGCCGTCCGTCAATGTACGAACTGGGGTTCGCGGTATGTTGTCTTCTTGAAAGCAACGTCCTACTGGCTTATGGATTTCAGCATGGGTTTTGCTCGGTTGGCTGAGACCATGATCCGGAATGTACGTGGCAAAGGTGAAAATGAGAAGTTGAGCGCGGTCGACAGCATTCTCGCCTCCTCAATCGGTGGTGCTTTAGCGACATGGAACCAGCCCATTGAAGTTGTCCGTGTCGAAGTATGTTGTGTTTTCGACGCCTAGCTCTGTGGAACTGACACGTCATAAGATGCAATCCATGGCCAAGGCTGCTAACCGACCAGAAAAGCTAACCATGTTAAACACCCTGAGCTTCATCTACAAGGAAAATGGTATCAAGGGTCTCTACCGAGGAGTAACACCTCGCATTGGTCTCGGCATTTGGCAAACGATTTGTATGGTTTCTTTTGCGGACAAGGTCAAAGCTTGGGTAAAGGGCCGTGAATGATAGAGCACTAGACCGGTTAGATATCCAATCGTAGAGAAGTTAATATCCTTATTCTGGGATGCCCTTAATAGACTTTTTCAAAGGCGCTGTTCGGTGACTCGGGTGTTGAATTGGGCCACGTCCTCGACGATGAGTGCACAGATCTCACCAAAGGCATCAGCACACCCTTTGCTGGCACTGTACCTCGTCCAGCTCGCGAAAAATCCGCTTCGCACCAAGGCGATAACATCAGGTTAACGTCTTCGGTGTCGAGACAACCATTTGAAGCTCACCTACGTGGTATAGCAACGTTCTCCTTCCTCCAGGAGGTCATTGGGTCGGTTGCTGCTGGTGTTCCACCCAAGCCAACCCGAAAGGATGCCTCGTCACTCTCCAAAGCCCTCGCACGCCTGCACATCGACGCCAAAGCATTCAAAATGGCCCTCTACGGATTTTTCGTGTCTGCACCGTTGGGTCATTTCCTCGTAGGCCTTCTGCAGAAGGCGTTTGCCGGTAAATCCGGTCTCAAGTACAGGCTGGGACAGCTGTTGGCGAGTAACTTGCTCATCGCGCCTATCCAGACCACCGGTCAGTACTTTAGTCGCGTCGTCTTTGCACTCGTGAACTCGGTTGACGTCCCGACTAGCTTTCTTGGCTTCCATGGCAGTGATTAACGGTGCCAAGACCGGTCAGGACGTCGTTCGTACCGTCAAATCGGGTTTCTTCACAGTCATCCAAGTGCGTCTTGTCTTATACATTGGTTACTGCGCATACATGATCGTCTTCCCCAAGGTAAATTGGGTCGTCTCACCCTTGTCGATGGTGATTGCCCAGCAGTTTATTCCGGTCGAGGTAGGCAAACGGTGTGCGTGATGATCATCAAACTGAGGCAAGGCTGTAGCTCTGGGTTCCCTTTTTCAACGTGATACAATTTGCTCTCGGCGTTGGTCCCCTTCCGTCTTTCATTGTCTCGCGCCTAATCCTTGCCTCTACAAGACATACTTCAACATCAACATGAAAAGGCTACGCCTTGCCGCAGCAAAGAAAGAGCAAGAAGAGAGGGAACGAGGACGTGCAGAGTCTTCTGCAGCCAAACCCGAATGAGCACTACAAAGCATCGGACTCTATTCACCGTCCTGGCTTAACTTTTCACCATATGCCATATTATCGCCTTGGTTATGTGCATTCTATGGATATTTATTGATGCGTTGGCTCTGCCGACGAACGTCCTTTACTATCATTTGTGGATGATGTTCCGAAGTAGGTCCTTGCGTATAATGGTGTCTCGCACGCCATACAGATTGATCGGGTTCTCCGACGATCGTTTCGATCTGCCAATCTGAAAGCGCATACGTTCCAGGACGCGTAATCCAAAGCTTTGCTTCTACAATTGTTGATTGCAAAGGACCCAGCACGCCTCGAATGGTAAGTCTTCCTGTAAAGCGTGGTCGGAGTAGATCTCTACAGGAAAATGAGGCACAAAAACACCCTTGGGAAAACATTACTTGCGATTGTTCCGATTGATTTTCGCCCATTACACCAAGCTTGATCACGTAGCGGGATGGGTGGGTCGGTGAATAGTTCCTCAATGTAAATTTTACGGGTGCGAGGCAGAACCTGATGCGAGTGAGCATGAAAGATTAGACAGTGATGTGACACACCCTCGACTGAAATCGTGTTCCACCACATCTTCTTGTATTACGGTGACAAGGGGGTTCATTTCCGCGTTCCATTCACTGTCACGAATTGATTGCAGTATCCCCATCCTCTCGCGCTGGGTTTCTGCATACATGCTCCGCTGGACTTTTGCATTCTCTACAATCCCAATGGCCTCTTTAAAGGCAGCATGACCTGCACCGAGATTTACGCCGGACAGCAAGATAAAACCCGTTCTTCGCTCGGCGGGCATTTCCCAGAACACCAGAAAATCTACAGAAAGGGGGTTGAAGAGAGGAAAAATATGAGGGTGTGTAATGGCCGGAATATGTGGATGTGATCGAGCTATGGAGTTGACGGTGATTCTCTTCTTTTCTGACAAGAAAAGACATGAGAGTGCAGGATCGTGCACCGACGTACAGGAATCGTCCTAGGAACAGCACCTATGAATGCGAAAAGAATTGGAAAGCGACGCGACTTACGGCAGAAGCGTGTTGACATGCAAGATCCAAGGATGGGGGGTCCTCTGGTACAATTCTGCGTCCGTTTAAAACATCGCCTAGAGTTCTCGACAAAAAGGCGGTCGTGGCCTCTAAACACGACTGCGAACCTAAAGGAGATGCGTTGAACGACATACTGGTCAGTTGCGCAGGCTGTAATGATACACTAATCGATCTTGCTTAGTCTTGGAAACAAAGCCACAGTAGGAACCTACGACGACAGCTGTGTCATGTGATGGCACTCCCAACTAGGGCTGATAGTAGTAACTTGCTTGACCCGCATAGATATCGAGGACACGTTAGATACTTCAAGGTTAACAAGAAACGAGCCATCAACCGAAGGGCTTGGAGCGAATGTCGCAGACAATTCCAAGGAGGGATCGACCTGATAGGCTCTTGTTACTCGCGTACAGTGGAAAGCGTGACCCCTAGTCTATAGAGAAGGAACAATCAGAATGCAGACCAACACATGGATCGATATTTACTTCTCGGTATACGAAAAGCAAGCAGAGTTGCTGGGATGCGACAAGGCCTGGACGCCACGTAAGAGTGATGATGGTGCTGTCACCCGAGCAAAGTTCCTGCTTCATGGGGACAGCAGAGGGGTGCCACAATGAGAGTTTATTGCTAGTGTGCAAGATTTCAGCGGAGTAAGCTTCCACCAACGCTAATGAGAGTAAATAAAAGATTGAGTGTGTCATCCCAAAGGAGGCTCACAAGGTTCGCTCTCTGAGTATTCTAGCCACATTTGATCCTCTGGACCTCCCACCAGCCATATCTCCCCAATAGTTTTGTGCCCCATGTTTGTCATGCAAAGTTTCATCGGCAGGTGCTCACCTTCGTTGAGAACGAGTAACCCATCGTTCTCGAATGATACGGCGAGCTCTTGACTCGCTTCTTCGACGTCAGTTCTGATTAATATGTCCGGAGCATAAGTTGCGGTTTGTCTTTGTTGAGGAGTGTCTTGCAGTCTTCTGCCGCGCCGTGCAAGAGACTCCCTGGTGGGAAGTAGATCAAGAAAATCATACGTGATACTCAAGATGGTTAACGAAGTTGCGCGTGATGCTTTCACTGCGATTGAAATCTATGATAAATTTGAGCAAAGGATAGAATTTTCAGGGTTTCAGGTTTTTGAACACTTACTGTACGGCCTTCCTTGGCACGAAGAGCTACTTCCTTCACGGGTTCGATGGTAACATGTTCGTTAATCCACGAAGCATCTCGATCCTTTGCTTCCACAGCGAGTGTCAAGTTCGTTAGAGCCACCTCTGTGTCCAACGGGTTTTGCAAAGCAACGTCCACCCAAAATGATTCTAAGGAATGAAGTTGAGAATAACATCATGGGGTCCCTGAAGATAAGACTCGACTTACCCCCTACAGCAGCTCTGCCACTCCTCTCGAGCGTCTCTTTCCCACGAGACTTCCAAAATGTTATCCAAATCTCCTCTCTCCTTTCCCATTCCGCCTGATCTCCGCTGGTAGAATCTCTGGGCAGTCGCGCACGACTCAAGAGCGGGGATACAAAGGTTACAGACAATTTTAAATCATGAAAATCAACATCTTTACCAGAGATTGATTTCAAGTGCTAAACAAGAATTAGGACCACTGATCTTGCCTTGATTACTAACGCACCGAGAATGCGACCCGAAAATCTTCCAGCAACACCTTGTCTGAACTGACTTCTATACTTTCGCCCCCATCGACGTGATCAATCTTGGCGGGCATTGAGGAAGAGGACCGACGTAATTGCGCAAGGAAGAAGTTGACTGCCCCTTCAATATCACCAGTCGTATATAGTAACCTCCCTAAGGTGTGTGATTAGATCGACGAAACTGAAACCAAGTCGCCTTGCCTAGTGGATGTTCAATACCCGACAGAACTGCATCAAATCCAGCAGCTTCTGAAGGTTGTCCCTGCGACTCCCAAAAGGACGGTGACAACGATTTTTGGGATTGCTCGCTAAAGAGTTCACGGGCCTTGCGCAAGAAAAACATTGTCAAAGGTTTCTATATAGCTTATGTGACTATTGGAGGCACAAGACGCAGTAGACACCTACGATGCCACATTTTTCAAGCCTATTCGCAGCGGAGAGATACCATAGCGCGGCTCTCCGCTTGGCGTGCTTCTGAGCACTCAAAAATGCAGCATGAGCGAGAAGTAGCGCTGCCGGTGGTTCCTCAGCCTTCAATGTCGCTATCCCAATCAGTTCCATTCTATCAGGATGGGAATTCGGAAAACCTACGCCTCCTGCCGCCCAAACGAGCCATCTTTCGCCTTCCAAAGTGTCTCCTGTAAAGTCATGAGCGGAAATGCCGGCTTCCCACCGAACTGCACATGCGAGAGCATGCACTTGAGCTTGCGGAGACATGTCCGAGCCAGATGGGTCAATGGTAGAAAGCGTATGTGACGCATGTGCAACAACAGCGGGGGACGGTGATAGAAGTAGTGGTAGGATGTCCTGGCGATATTTAGTTGGATTGCAAAACTAGGTATAGATGGGTTGGATTACCGAACCACCCTTGTTTTCCTTTCGCAATGACTCCCATACACCGATCGCAAGTTTATAATCGCCGAGGATGGTTGCAAACTCGGCTAGCCGTCGTAACTGGGAAGGAGGAGAGGGGAGAACAGCCGAACCGGATGCCGGATGAAAAGTATGCGATCGGGATGGAAGAGAGGAGATGGACGAGGAAGAAAGGTGAGTAATATGTTGAGTGGGTTGAGTGCTTGAGCCAAAAAACTTGCGCGTGGAAGAAAAGAGGCGCGAAGACAGTCGTCTGCTAGATGAATATGCCTCGTTCCATTCTAATACACATTTTTCCATCCAAGGAACAAGGCTCATGACGACAAACTCTCGTGTGAAACGTGCCACTTGTTGAATGTCTGGTTCCGACAGCTTCAAAAAATTTGGAGAGGCCAATGGAGACACAGAGGGTTGTGGAGCCGTGGAGCCGTTCTGCCAAGGTTCGGAAGAAGGTGGGGGAAGACGAGGTGGCAGAAGGGGGACTGGTACAGGAGGAGGTGGTGGCATTGGAAGGGACAGGCGAAGGATAAAGGCATGCAACCCAAACTGCTTCTTGACGCCATTGAAGAGGGCACTGGCTCTGCGAAAAGGTGAATGTGTGGGAGTGGAAACAAAATGGAATGGCGTACTCTTCTTCTGATAGGGAAGAATTCTCTGGATGTACGATGAGAGTGTAGAGGAGGTGGGTTGTGTCGACCCACGAAGGGAATTCCAAGACACGCGCATGTAGGGCTGTGATGGCTTGCAATGGGTTTGGAGCTGTGGTAGACACTGCTAGGATGACTGGCTGGGATGTAAGTCAGGAATGAGACGAGAGACGGCGGGACAGACTGGAGACGGGGTGGTTCCAACCGTCGTGGATTGACGGCAGATGGTCCCCTTGAGCACAACGAGCGAGTTCGTCCCACCACGGTGTACGCGTTTCATAGCGATCTGGATGGTCGTCTAAATCCTTGAGCCAGGCAGCACATTGAGTGGTGATTCGTTCGCCAATCCAGTCGATCGTTCTGGCGGCGCGCTTCCCGTCATCTTCGAGACAGGCGCGTTCTGTGTCTGCAAGATCAGAGAACCTGAGTGTGAAGGATGGGTGGGAGACGGTGGTGAGCGACGTGGTGCGGGTGACGACTGGGTGCGGGTGAGTGGACGGGGCAGGACAGGACAGGATAGGACGGTAACCGTACCTTGGGGGAGCGGCGAGAACGACTGGAGGATGTCGTGGAGGGGCGGAAGAGAGGCGCTGTGGAGGAGGCGGACGAGGTCGGGCGACGGCAGCAGACAGACATGCGGACTCAACGACGACGGCAGCGCAGGCATCGAGGGAGGACGTTTCTCACGATAGATAGATAGAATACATAAATACATCAGAGACCGCCAAAGACATCGCCGAGCAACAACCCGCCAGCGAGTCCACCGAGCACAAGCGCGGCGGCGTTGGCGTCGGGACCTGATGTACGCGCTGTGTAGCTCGGGTGGTATGGCGCATATCCGCCGTGTGCACGCATGTACGCTTCCCGCTCTGCTCGCTGTCGTATTCGCGCCTGCCTCGCCAACTCCTCTGTCTGGGATGCCTGTGCTGCTCTGATCCGCTTCTGTTCTTGGCGTTCTTCCTGTGTGCCGATAGCCCTGTCCTTGAGTCTCCCAAACAGCCCACGCCTGTGCTCTGCATGCGAGCTCGGCCCGGCAATCGCATCGGAGCATGCATCAAACTTTCTCTCCATCGGTCTCGTCGCTGCGTCGTACGATGGTGGTGGCAAGTCAAGTTCAGGGTGTCCGCTCAAAAACTGGTCGTCCTTGTAGGGTTGGATCCAGATAGCACGGGGCGGGGTCGCCCTGGTGTCCACCTAGAAAGGCGTTGGTGCTGGCAGACACAGACAGAGAACACCCACCCAGAAGGAGCGGTCGTCGTCGTCGTGCTGCTGTACCCAGCCGTCGGGGAGAGACATGATAATGATGATGAGTGGCATAGTCGGAGGTTGAAGTTAAATACATCGCACGTGCTGTGGGGTATTCCATATATGGAAAATAGCCCCTATCCTCGCAGGCTCTCAATCGTCGCCCGAATCTTGTCCATCTTCTCCTCCAGGCTCATCTGCCGAGTCGCACGTGACCGAGTACTTCTCCAGTAAGAAGACGACGCACCTCAAAGAACATGTACATCTTCCGTCGCCGTTCCTCCGTCGCCGCCTCTTGCCGTGCGATCGTGTCCACAAAGCGGCGCAATTCCTCCCGACCATCGCCATGCACCGCCCCCGCCCACCTGTGCGCACCGCGCGACGTTGCGTCCGATGCTGCACGGCTAGACACTCCCCATCCACCGCCCCACTCGCTCACCGCCCACCCACCACAATCACGACGCTCAGACCACCCACCCAACATCCCCAGCACATCACTCGCAGTCCTCCATCCCCCCTCCCCCTCCATCTTCTCCAGAAACTCCTCCAGTCGGAGCACCTCGCCCTTCTCTGCCGCATCTATACCCCGCTGCCAAAAGGGCACCATATCAAAGACATGATCAACATGTGCATGCATCTCCCATTGGCGTAGTCCCTCTGACGTAAGAGGTGCATGCTCAACCTCACCCTGCTCGACGTCTCTCCCATTCGAGTGTATCTCCGTTGTGGATGGCCCACCAGCTCGTTCCTGGCGCAGGGCAGCCCCGGATCTTGCAAAGAATGCCTCGCCTTTACTACCGTCGGCCATACTAGCATGGGGCCATCCTTGACCCGCTACAACAGCACGCACATCGCCTCAACGATCCGGATCCTCGAGACGTACGAACACTCACGTTGACGCTTCTCAAACAACCCTCGTTGACAAGAGATGGGAGTGGGCATCAGGTCTGCATGCGCACCTCCGCTCACATCCCCATATATGTTTGACACAGCCACTGTATGGTACACTACATCCTCATGCTATCTATAGTCATACCACGTGTACGCCTTATGTGCGTTCCCAATGAATAAATTACCTCACACAAAAGTTAGGAGGGACCAGAAAGTGGATTAACCCACGTTCCATTGGGCCATAATGTTGCAGGCATCGTAAAATCACCCGGGTTTCCGTAGCTCGCGTACTGCCAACAAACCAGTAAACACCTCACCACCGTCAATCCAAAGCATCACTCACAGCCAGTCTAAAAAAGTGCACAAGGCTTGCATCCAGTCCAGCCAGCGAAAAATCAAGGGCGCTGCCCACATAACGCTCGACGTCATCTACAAGAAGGGCAAATCCGTTCCAACCTTGGCTGTACAGGCCGTCTGGTATCTGATCCCACGAAATCGTTTGGTTCGACAGTGTGATCGCTGCATTAAAAGTCGACGAGTTAGTGAGGAACATTGGAAGTGGTGTGCCAGTAGGCCCATCGTCAGCGAGCTAGCTCTCACTACTCAGTTTCAAACCAGACACGAAATCGTTCAACACGTACATCTGCCGCAGTTTGCAGGATAGAGGTGAACCCATAACCAGCAACACCATTCAAGAACATTCCAAGCAAGAATCCTTGATAGATGGCCGACAGGCGAGTCGGAAATCCTGTTCCTGGAAAAAGAGCCATCGAGATAATATAGTGGTGCAGGCGTATTTCTAGACCCGGTAAAAGGGCCAAAACGAGAAGAACTAGGCCACCAGCGATATACCATCCCAGGTAACAAGGTAGATAACCGGTCTTTCGAATAACACGGACCTGATTTACCGCGATGACCAGCAGGATGAGGACGATCACAACAAGTGCGACAAGGCCACCAGGCTGCGCCGTAATATCCTGCGCCGTAAGACGGTCGATTGGTATCTTCGACGTCGTGAGATTCGTGAGAACCCCAGTCCAGTACGGCACAAGATACCATATCATGGCTTCCAAGGGTGCATCCGCAAAGACTGGCAGCGTGAAGCGAATGGCAAGCCTCCAGAACCCATAACAGACAAAGAGTGCCGGAAGAAACGCACCGAAAGCCACGTCCAATGGCGGTGGTGTGGCCTGGGGTTGTGAGAAAAGTGCAATGTGCCAAAACCCAATGCATACAAGGCACCAGTAAAGAATGAGAGCCCGAGGTCGAAGAACGAGAGATAAGACACAGGTCACGAGGATGTTGAAAACCAGGGCATAGTTGCGAAGGTCTGTGCAATGTGTGAGCGATGTCGATCGAGAGAATCGATATGACAGCGGGAAAACCGAGGGAAAGCCGACAGAGGTGAGCCCGGATGCAGTGACAGGCAAGTAATTGGTAAAATTCCCCACTAGTTGAATCGATGCACAACCTCCAGTCGAGTCGCTGATGAACCCACTATATGTACCAAGTGAGTGTCTGGTTCCAAGTGACACGACCAAACTTACGCCTGGATTGCAGAAGAGCAAATGAAGCTGTCTCCTCTATACGTTTTCTGCGCATCTCCACCACCAACCAGAAGGGGCACAAAATCCAGCTCCAAGTTTCCGACTAGACGGGGGTTCTGGAGTAGGACAGAACTACACTGAGCTGGGCATCGAAAGTCGAGAGATTGATTTGTAAAAGGTGCACACAGTCCACCATTGAGACCGCAGCCTACATTCTCTGTCCAAAAAACAGACGTGCAGTCAACGAATGAGGAAGCGGGTGTGAGGAACCACTGGGCACGGGTAAAGAAGGCGAAACCGATAATATAAGCCGCAACAAGTAGAACAAACAGCCAATGTATGGTGAACGGACGTGTGATTCGCAGTATTGCAGGCTCGAGTGCGATGGTAAACGTGTATCCACGAACGCCGTATACACGATTGAGGAGAGGTATGGGCCCTGAGTTACAGATGCTGAGGGAGCGGGAAAAACGGTGAGAGCTTGGCTCACTAGGAAGGTCTATCTTTGGTCTAGGTCCCCTTATGTAGACAAGTATCTTCTGGAGAGGTTGATGTAGGCGGGGCCACCTGGATGCTAGGTGAGCCCAGAAGCTTGCAAACTTGTGGGACAGCGATGAATGAGAGAGACCACCATCCTCTGGCCCCCTTTTTTCAGAAATGACCTCGCTCACGCGTGTGGAGAGTGAGGGGGAAGAGAGATGGGTTGTAGCGAGCTCAGGTTGTGGCATGCTATGAGGGTGCCAACATCGCTCCTGCGGCCCTGTTGACCACCGGCTAAAATAATGATTTCCATCTACCTGTATTTGGTACAATGTACCCTAAGTCGCTGTGGTGTGAATTCCAATGTCATCCGCTGGGTATGTATGTCGCCATCAGACGTCCCCCACTACCTGCAACTCAGAACGGCACGTCACGACGAGTGCGCAGAGTACTTACGATAATCATAGACGAAACGGGTACAAATTTGACCTTCGGACGACGTAAAGACGGTGTGCCTGACATAGCGCCTTTCGCCATTCACCATCGCAAAGCCCCAGGTCTAGTGTGCACGGTGAAAACAGGTCGGGGAATGATAAAGTACGATTACCTGTACTGCTCTCCAAGTGTACTTGTTCTTGTCGGGGGTGCTCCAGGAATCGGTCAAAACGATGTCGTCGTCAATGGTATCCTGTGTCCATCCCTCTTTCAAAAACTCGTCCGTGACTTGCTCTACAGGAATTCTGCGCGACTTTTCAGTCACGGAACCAAAGATATTGTCGTATTCTTCGCGCTCATGCCAGTCCAAGGTGCGGTTTTCGCTGTCGCTGGAGATGCCTCCAGAGAGCACCTGGCCAATGTCAATGTGTTCAATGCCTGCTTCATCGATGGTGTGCTTTATGAAGAGGGTGAGAGACACCAAGGCAATTGCACGTCGTTTGATCCATGATACCCCCTGTAGACGGAGAATGTCCTCGATGCTGTCGCTGAGCGACTTGTTCTGTCGACGGGTCAGTGAATACGACAGCGCACACGACAAGGGGGGTGACCATGAGAAACCTTCCGCCCATCGCTTTGGTGGTCACGCTGGGTGGTGCTGCCATGGCGAGAGTTAAAAGGGAGTGTTTCAGTCACGCACGCGGGGCAAATACAGTCGCTACACTCCACACCGCGTCCTTGCCCTCCTCCCAAGCCTGCGGTCCTCTCGCCTCAAACTCGACCATGAGCCCGTGTTGCGACCACTCACACCAGATGTGGATCGACCCGCTCGATGGCCCTGCACCACCACCCTTTCTGGTGGGCTCACCCAACCACGCAACGAATTCCTTGCCTGTACTGCCCTTTGCAATCGCAATCACATCCAGCGTTGTTGCCAAACGCAACTCAAGCGGTAGATGCGGGTATGGCGAAAAGGCGGGCACCGTACTTCTGGCAGGTTCGTTCACGCTGGGGACATTGTAAACGTCTATCGCCTCCAGTTGCAAATCATCCTCTTTGAGCTGTTCGCGTCTCAAGCCAACCGCTGGCTTGTAGCCATTCTGAGGAGAGAACTGAAAGCTGACGCCCAGCGACAAGTAATTGAAGTAGACAATGTCAGAGTAAGACTTGACGTCTGCAGCAGGGACGGTGCCGCCAGACAGCGTACTGAGGAAGTCCACAAGGGCATCCGCAGAGGGCCGCTTGCCAATGAGATCGTTGATGTTCATGTGTCGTTTCAAGCTCCGATACGTCCTCCTCGTCGTCCTCAGCGTCGACCACCATGGTCCGCCCCCCGCCAAAACTCGAGCCAGACGACGATGCGGCCAGATCGTCCCTGTTGTCGACCTACAACCCTCTCCGTATCGTCGTTTCCGCGATTCATTACATTTTACCACCGAGCACCTCTCTCTGGATTGCTTCTCATATCGTGCCTTTACTCGTATGTCTGTCTCTGATCCCACTCGTCCTCTTCTTCTCCCTCTTCTCTGGCTGGTACATTTGGAAGAATATTCCTGTCACTTGGCAAGTCCCTATCTACCTTCAATACGGGTCCGTCCTCCTTTTCATCTTCACCAGCCTTGCTGATCTTGTCGCAGTGACGGCCCCTCTCCCTACGCCGAGCTTTCACTCCCCCCATTGTCCACCTTTCAGCCCTACGATGTTTCCCTCCAGCTAGTCCTGCCAGCGTCCGAAGCAAACTTTGCACTTGGCAACTTCATGGCTACCCTAGCGCTCTCCACGCCTTCCAACAAGACCCTTGTAACGATAAGCAGACCGGTCCGTTCGTTTCACTGCCCGTCCTCCGTTTACTCTTCTTATATGTTCCAGTCCATCGCACTCCCTCCTAAGCGTTCTACTTTCTCCTTCTCTGCCATTCCACGGTTCATTCATTTAGATGTCCCTTTACTTTCCTCATATGTCCCTGACACTTCAAATATCAATGCAAAAATCGTCCTCGGTCGTAGCGATGCGTGGAAAAGCTTGGGTAGTGGTGAGGGTCGTGAGTTGAGTGTTTGGAATGCTGCCTTGAAGGGCGTAGTCAGGCTCCATGGAATCCGGCAAGTCCGCTTCTTGCTCAAACAGGGGTTGTCTACTGATATCCCTTTGGTAGGGGCCTGGTGTCTCGCTTCCCCCTCGCGTTCGCCATTATGGCTTCTGGGACCTTCTTCTCCCTTTCGTTCCTCTTTTTGGCTACGTGTATCCTGCCGGCCGTTTACTGGAGTGTCTCTGTGGAGGAAACACCTCATGTATCCAAACCCAAGGAAGACCGTCCCGCCCGTGTTCGGAAACGCCCACGTAGAAACGTCACAGCTGAAAGTCGTGGTGGTCCAAGTACTGTCCGTCATAAACCCATTCACTTGCATGGTTTTGTAACAACGCTTACAGGTCTACAAATTCGAGGACACTCCTGTTGATATTCCTTCAGGCCACGCATCGGATGACTTCCGTTTGAAACGACGACGCTCACGCTTGTCTGATGTTTTCTTAGACTCTGAAAGCTAGATTCATTCAGCTAATTGCCCATTGGACCCTGAAGGTACTAGATACATAGTGTGAATCGTGTTTTCATCAAATTAGGCACGAGTTAATTTTCTTTATTGTTGCGTCCTCACTGTTGTTAGCGACAGATAAGCTTAGTGTACGCTCTTATCAAGCTTGCCATCGTAGGTCCTTTCCAATGCGCCAGCATGGCGACTGGATTCAAACCATGTTACCCTCCCACTCACAATTAATCTTGCTCTATTCGATCCACAGTGAGTTCCCTAGAAGCTGAATATTTTCTTGCCTCCGCTTTCGAGACCGTTGTTTTCCTCGTCGTAACTGGTGGGATTTGGAAGATGGCGAGTACGAATCGCAAAAACGATACGCATTCATTCTTTCAAGGGACCTCTGTTTTCATCAGAAACTCGGATGATGATCTCCAATCTGAGTTTCATGTATTGTGACACGCTTTTTTTTGCGAAACTTTGAGCCCCAGAACAGATACGTATATATCTCTGTGGGTGTCCCATATCTGATTAAAAGAGTTCGAAGATGGATCGTTCCTCGTATCATTCCCAACATCGTTGAGACAAGTATCGATGCTCTTACACGGTCTATATTGGCTTAAAGTCTCGCAAAGATCTAGGTGTTTCCGGTCGCAACTCCCATGTGCGATCGGCCACGGATGACTGAAGGAATACATTGCGTATGGCTCGTTGCACCTTTCTACCATGCACTTGTGATGGCCAATCAAACCACTGGGGTATCTTTCAAAGCAAACGTGTGCGTTACTTGATTGACGATTTTTGAGATAAGTGAGTGTCTAAAAAGTGTCGAACCAAGCTCGAGAATAACGCGGGCACTGGCAGGTATGTCGGCGTGTGTATTAATCGCTCATGAAGTACAGTACTGGCCCACACCCTCTGCAAAATTCTGAGATCGTTGAACCAAACCATACTCCGACTCGTTTTCTATAGTACAAATCGCCTTTGACCAGTAAGTTATGCCACGCAATGACTGTGCGTTCTCATTCCGATTTGGACGTTTCCGTATTATCGGGCTTGGCTTCGTTTGTGGGGGGCTTTGACAGGTCGCCTGTGCCACCCTGTCCCCCAAGACTCCTTACCATGTCTGCCGCCTCATCACCATCGAGACCGAGATCCCTGACCAACTGTCGTAAATCATCATCTGTGACTCTGACTCCCTGTAGACCAAAGCCCTCGAGCTCTGTGCTGATATCGAAATCGTTTCGTTTGTTCACTGGCTTCAACGGGGTGTGAGGATCCTGAGGAAAGATCTTGGGTTTGTGATGCTCCGGGGTCATTTGAGACACTGGGACTGCTCCTGGGACACCAACAGGTTTGACGACAGGAGCGGGACGATCTTCATCAACATCAACATTCCAGCTCTCATTTAGTCGCAGAAAAATGTCCAATTCGTCATGTTCGACGGCTTCCTCACTAAATGGCCAAGATCAGCAGGATGGATGGTATAGCAAAACCAGAGGATGCCAACAATGCATCAAAGTCCTGTGCGCACGACATCCTGATCGTTAGCCGGTATATGTGTAAATGGGAGTATGACACGCACACCTGGGTACCTGTCCCCGACGAGGATGCCCGGCAACTGCTGTTTGTCTGCGTCGAATCAGACTGACGATGGTAACCGACATGTTCGATGTCACGGACCGAGTGGTGCCTTTCGCTTCCATAGGCGTTTGGCGTCTTCGTCTGAAGCCAAGTCGTAAGAGGTGAACGAGATTTTCTTGGTTTGCAAAATACGCAAGATGTATTCTGTCAACAACACGCATAACGTATATCAGTCGCCAATCAAACTACAGTAGCTGACCTTGGCGCTTCCGGAGTACGGGTTGCGATGCGATTGTGGTGAGGAACACCTGGATTGGTGGTGAAGGCATTTTGAGAAGATCAAATCGTGGGGATCGACACTTTCTTGACTACTACAATAATCCATGACTCTGTCTGTCCTTGTCGTCTGTCTGGGCAACATCTGTCGCTCTCCCATGGGGGAAGCTGTTCTCAGACACGAAGCTACAAAGCGGGGAATCGACATCAAGGTCGACAGTGCGGGGACTGGTGCATACCACGTTGGCGAGGACCCAGATTACAGGTATCACCGACGACCATCCTCCATGATCACTTCCAAACACCCATTCCTACAGGGCCATTTCGACATGTAAAAAAGCGAGTATTTCAGACCGCGAGCAGCGCGATCTTGGCTGACTGGTGCTCCAGCACAACATACCGATCGATCACTCTGCACGACAAGTAAAGGAGGCAGATTTCAGCACGTTCCAGTATATCCTTGCCGCAGACGAATCGAACCTCCGTGGCCTGATGTCAAAGAAACCAAGGGAAGGAACCGCGATTGTGCGTCTCTGGGGATCATACCTAGACAACAAACCTATCTCGGATCCTTACTATGGGAACGTTGTAAAAACTGTTCCTTGCCGTCCAAGACGAGAGCTGACATATCTCGGTGTCGCAGACAGAATTTGAGCGATGCTTCGAGGAGTGTACAAAGTTCTCAAACGCTTTCCTCGATCAAGTGGCCGGAAGAAACTGATGGCATGAAATTACCCATGTTCCTGTTGCATAGTGTAGGATACAGCCATTCCGACTCGTCTCCGCAATAAGGACAGCGATCAGTTCAAAGTAGGCATGTTTACCGACGCGCGGTTGCCTACAGCGTCTTCTGCTCTCCAAAGGCTAGTTGTAGTCTAATGCCAGTTGTGAGCTATTGAAGAATGTTTCTCGACTGGAAGCTGTACCTTGTTTTGAGTATAGAAGCTAATCCCACTGTGGACATGTTGATCAATTACAATAGTCAATTTAGTCGCAGTCAAGGCAGAGCTTACCTCTTGCCATAGAACCCAATGTCACCCAGGGAACTCCCTTTGTTACCACTCCAAGCAAACATGGGAAGAGGAACTGGAATAGGCACATTGATACCAATCTGACCAACGTTTACTTCTGTCTCAAATCTGCGTGCTGTCGCACCGGATTGCGTGAAAATGACAGCGCCGTTGCCATAGCGGTTTGCGTTGACGATATCAAGAGCATCGTCCAGCGTATCTGCAGAAACGATAGTAAGCGCAGGACCGAAAATCTCTTCGCTTCAAGAAATGTAAGACAATGTGTATTGAACAGGGAAATAAACGACTGACCGGTAGCACTGCATAGACGTTGTGGCTTCAATAATAGTGGGACCAACAAAATTGCCATTAGGGTAACCAGGTACGGTGACTCCCCGTCCGTCGAGATGGATGTGTCCGCCTTCTTCTGCAGCAGAAGATATAAGCCTTTGTACACGACTCTTTGCGGCCGGCGAGATGAGGGGGCCACTAGCGTACTGGATATGAAACATGGTTTGGCCAAGATTAGAAATCTGACGTACAAGTCTGCGCCACTTTCGAACCCTCCGTTGACCTGAAGCTTCCGAGCGCGTTCAACTAGCTCAGGAAGCCAGGTCCGCGTAGCCCCGACCAGGACGACTGAAACGTGCTCCTTCTAGTCCATGTTCCCTAATTTTCTGAAGGACGACTCACCTACTGAAACGGCCATGCATCTTTGACCAGCAGCTGATTGACAGTTCACTTTCGAAAAGTCAGTACTTGAGATGACTTACCGCCGAAAGCAGCCCCTATGATCGAATTCAATGCGAGGTTCTTGTTCGCTACACACGTTAATAAGTAACGATCTAGTGGTCAGTAGCACGATTTTACCATCGGGCATCAATATCGCATGGTTCTTGGCCCCCATATTAGCCTGGGGGGAGGAAAATTCATAACTTCTCTCACACGTTCAGTGAAGCGGTGAGTTTACCTGGACACGTTTGCCATTCTTGGTGCCTCTGATCCAATGGTCAGCCAAGACGGCATAATTATTGCACTCGACACTTGCCTTTCATATATATGCCGTCCAGCACGGTCGCCACCGACGAAACTTATTGCCTTGATTGCGGGATGATCACAAACCGCATTGACGGTAGGAATAGTTCCATGCACCACGTTGAGGACGCCAGGAGGCAGGCCTACCACACAATTTGTTGGGGCACACTGAAATGTGGTTCAAAAACACATTACCCGAACGTTCACAGAGTTCTGCAATAATCATGGCTGCACCGGGATCACGCTCTGAAGGTTTGAGAATAAGCGTGTTTCCTGTGACGGCGGCCATTGGGATCGTCCACAACGGGATCATGCTATGTGAGTGTGAATAGCAGAGCGTTCAACGAAATGACACCACGTACGCAGGAAAGTTGAATGGCGCAATGCTGTGGTACACAAAAACGGATACACGATTACGACAGGTAACATGGACTAATGTACTGACCTTGCACAAACACCCAAGGGCACTCTACGAACCTCGGTGTCCATATCTCTGCTAACTGTAGAGAATGAGTCATCATCATGGTGGAGTATTGCCAGCGAGACCTTCAATTTTATCCCCAAGCAATGTCGAAGTTATTCCAATAGCAGTTTCAACCACCTGGAGTCCACGGAGGACGTCACCGTGTGCATCTACAACACCAGTTAGTGACTGTTTCTTGTGGTCATGAATACATACATACCTGCCAGAGTCTTTCCCTGTTCCAATACGATACTAGCAGCCAGGATGTCCGCATTTTGGCGAATTTGGTTCTGTAACCTGGCCAAATAGAAGTGAAGGAAGGAACAGGATAAAGAGACGAAACAAACTCGATGGCAAAGCGCTGTCGAGACAGAACGCTCTGTTTGCTCCATGTCTTGTAGGCCTGAGAAGCGGCATCAACTGCTTGATCAAACTCGGTGGACGTGGTCTCGGGGACGCGAGTGAGTAATGTTTGTGTAGACTAACGCAACGGAGCAGGTCATAAAGGGAGAGAAAAGAGAACGGAAAGACAAACTGGATCAACAACGTCGTGCCACAGAGATGTCTTGCTCTCGAGAAACTGACCACCAATGTAATTCTTGGTGT
Organism: Xerocomus spinulosus; assembly: GCA_038094075.1. NCBI lineage: Eukaryota > Fungi > Basidiomycota > Agaricomycetes > Boletales > Boletaceae > Xerocomus > Xerocomus spinulosus. The sequence continues at coordinate 42,703 of JBBPTN010000039.1, read as the reverse complement.
TTCCACCCGTAGCATGCGTGCCCTTCCACTCTGCAGACAGTTTCTCAGCCCACGGACGGGCTGACTGACCCAAACCTGAGAGTGTCGCATATGCACGACGAGACACGATAGCGCGCGACGCAACAGACATTGTCAAAGCGTACTCCACACAGGTCACGTGGTCATATTATGGGCCAACGCTGCATTGAAATTGTTGGAAACGACGATGAACCCGACAGCGACTGCAAACGGTCTCCCTGCTGACCATTATCCAGTTCACGGTCATGCACTTCACATGCACCAGCAGCCTCAGAATCGCGAACACTGGCCCCAGATGTTACCACAAAGCCAGCACCAGACCTTCCATGGCGCACCCTGGCAGCAGACCCAGCCAGTCCAGCTCCCATCTGCACCTCAGATGCAGACCCAAAGCTATTCAAACCTCCCCCAGTATTTTCAAAATCACAGCTCATCCTCCTTAGATTTCTCCTCCATCGTTCCCCAGCAGATCATGCAAGATTTTTTGCGCCTGAGCACACCAGTCGGCTCATCTCCAAACGACGACGCCATCCTTGCCCAAGCACTTTACGAGAGCAAACAAAGCGGTAAGACTTACAGACAGGCTCTCGAGGGTCTCCATGGGGTGCGTGCTCCATCTCCTATTCCACCGTCTCCTCCCACCTATATGTACTCAAGGTCAACAATCACGCTGCAAATCTCTGGAAGGACTATTACTTGGACCACCACGATCGCTTTGACGTCCTCGTATCCAGATTAGCTGAACAACCAAAAACTGTCAAAAAACCGATCGTTCTGAACAAGTCCCCCACTCGTGTCAAGGACGAAAGCTCATCCTCTCAAGTCGCACGAAAGCGACGCCTTTCCCCGCCCCCTCCATCCCCGAGCGTTACCAAAATCAAGGGGCGTGCCTCCGTTCCCTCACAAGCCTCGCGGCAAAAGCGTGCTGTTCCCCAAGCTGTCACCACCACGCCGTCAATCTTGGCCCGTCCACCTAAACGCCCGAGGGCCACTTTCAATAGCCTTTCCGCACCACTGCCTTCTAACGATGTCCCAAATCTAATGCCGCCTCAAGCCGACATCCCACTACCCGATCCCCCTTCACGATCGCCGACGCCTCCTGCCATTGTACAGGTGGGCACTAATGGAAATAGGTATACAAAGGAAGACCGTGAATATTTTCTTAATTTTCTCGTATGGCGATTGAAGCAAGATCCGTCCCTGACAAAGAGGGAACTTTGTGAGCTACTCCACGAGAAGGTAATCGATCTATGTTTGGTGTCTGTAATCATGCCCTGATAAAGCGGGTCAGGCACCTCACCACAGTGCCTCTTCCTGGGCTTCTCATTGGCATCAACGTCACGACATCGCCGACAAGATTCTCGCTACGTATAATAGCAGCTCCAAGAATGATGCAGAGGATGACGAAGACCAGAAAAATGAGGAAGAGGAGGTAGAAGTAGAAGAGGAAATGAGACACGATGAAGATGACGATGCTCAATCCGAGGCAATGTCAGCAACTGAGAATTCACATGGTCAAAGAGGCTTGCCCCGTTCTGAAGGAACATCTGCAGATTTCGTCGATTCAAACGTCGATACAGAAGAGGACGAGCGTGATATGGGAGAGTTTGGTTCATCGTTTACGCGCGGGGACTGGCGTATCCTTGCGAGGTTCATTGCCAAGAATCACTGGGATGAGATGTCACCCAAGGAGCGCTGGCAGGCTTTTACAGAAACTGTACGTGACCAATTTCATGTGTTTCCACCTTTACTTGAGGTAGCCTGCTCAGTACGGCACCAAACGATCCGCCAAGTCATGGGCAGAATTTTATCGAAGAAATGAGGCTGGTACGATCCTATTTTTTTTTGCTAGTCTTGCTGGTTGACCAGGCTGCCGTAGCAATTTTGAAGCTGTCCAAGAGGTACTCACCTGGCTCCAGCAAAGATAAAAAAAGTCGGCATAAGCGATCGTCGTGGCTAGACTTGCCAGATGCCTCCTTGGACGAGGATGGGGAGTACGAGACCGACAATGAGGATAGTTGAATTGTCCGCGACACGAACCCGGGACATCTAGCCACTATTGGCGCATTGTTATGCTTACTGAGCGATATGCTAGTGTGCTAGTGTTGCACGTAATATCAGCACCCTTTTTGCTATCTGCCGATGGCACGTGGCACTACTATAAGAGCAAGGGTGGGGTTGCTTTTGGTTGCTATTGCTACTCTGCCAACCACCTATTCCATCTCCTTCGCACCACCATATACTACAACCTCTGCTCGTAGCATAATTGAGAGCTAACGATCAGCTATGGATGAGGAATACGATGTAATTTGGATCTGACAACTGGCTGGTTTGTGTCACTGACTCGTCGCTCAGGTTATCGTTCTTGGCACGGGTCTGACAGAGTGCATCCTGTCAGGACTCCTCTCGGTCGAAGGGAAGAAGGTCCTTCACATAGATAGAAACGAATACTATGGCGGCGATAGTGCCAGTCTGAATTTGACGCAGGCAAGTTACGCGCCAACGTTCGCCATTGATGCTCAATCAACCACTCACATCTAGCTCTATCGCAAGTTCAGACCCAACCAGCCTCCCCCTACGGAACTCGGTCGCGACCGTGACTACGCCGTCGATCTGATACCCAAGTTCATCATCTCGTCAGGAGAGCTCACCAAGATCCTTGTGCACACTGATGTGACACGCTACCTGGAGTTTAAGCAGATCGCAGGAAGCTTTGTGTATCGGGATGGCAAAATTTCCAAAGTCCCAAGCACCGAGATAGAAGCTGTAAAGAGCCCTTTGATGGGTCTGTTCGAGAAACGTCGTGCTAAAAAATTCTTTGAATTCTTGCAAGGATGGAAGGACGAGGATCCTGCAACTCATCATGGTCCGTGACATTAGCCTGATCGGACACAGGACATTGAACTTGCCACATCAGGCATTGACCTCGACAAAGACTCCATGAAGGCGGTGTATGAAAAATTTGGTCTCGAACCTGGTACCCAGGACTTCATTGGTCATGCTATGGCCCTCTATCTCGATGACGAGTAAGTGATCTAGTCCGACCAGATATGCTATACACATGATGACACCCTCACAGCTACATTACAAAACCTGCGCGACCCACATATGATCGGATCATTCTTTACACTTCTTCGATGGCTCGCTATGGCAAATCGCCCTACATTTACCCATTGTATGGTCTTGGGGAACTTCCCCAGTCCTTCGCACGCCTATCCGCCATATATGGTGGAACCTACATGCTTGACAAACCGGTCGACGAAATTGTAACTGATCAGAATGGCACGTTTGTTGGTGTACGCAGCGGAAACGAGACTGTCAAAGCCAAACAAGTCATTGGTGACCCCAGCTACTTTGGCGCAGGTCAAGTTACCGAGGATGGCAAACTACGCGTCGTAGAGGACGGCAAGGTTGTTCGAGCGATCTGTATCCTGAAACATCCAATTCCTGGCACGGATGATAGCGACAGTGTCCAAATTATTATACCTCAGAACCAAGTAAACAGGCGTAACGGCACGTATTATTTGTTTCTGTCTCGCGCCACCTGGCTCACCTTGCTACAGATATCTACATCGCTATGGTCTCATCAACGCACAACGTCTGTGCCAAGGATGTCTACGTCGCCATTGTTAGTACTATTGTCGAGACGGATAATCCAGAGCTCGAAATCCAACCCGGGCTGCAGCTCCTTGGCCCTATCTATGAGAAGTATGATCTCACCCCTGAGCAGAGATACCACTGACTGCATTGATTATTTTTAATAGGTTTGTGAACGTGAGCACCATTTACACACCCGTATCTTCGGGTGAGGGCGACAACATATTCATCACTCGATCTTACGATGCAACTTCTCACTTCGAGACCGTCGTTGATGACGTTCAGGACGTCTGGAAGCGCATTATCGGTCAGGATCTTGTTCTCAAGAAACGGGAAGTAGAAGTGGAGAAGTAGCTTCTCAAGCAGTAGAATATGGATAGTACATGCTACAGCACTGTACCCTTATGAAGCCGCCTCGAACTGTATACGCTATTCATGTGTCATCTTCTACGTCAGTGGAAGCTATCGAAGAACACATCCATGTCGAATTCTGGGACTTGGACATCGTGTCTTGCCGAATTGAGCAAGCTTCCTAACCCGGCTTTATGAGCAGCAAGGTCACTTTCCTCCCTGATAGTGTCCTGTACCACACTGCGTGGAGGGAGTTCGGGGGATTGTTCTCTTGGCGGCGTGCTGGACTCCACGTCCATATCAATCAGGATGGAGGACCTTCTGCGTAAGAATGGACTAGTAGGCAATGTCCGGCGCGGCGAGATTGGGCTCGGTGGTCGTTGCGTTCGAACGGCATCATGTTGAGCGGTAGCGGTTGGCCGCTCAAAGGACCACGAACGAACAAGGTAGAGCGCAAGAGCATGACAACCTACACAAGCGTCATCTAATTGATGGACTGGAAAAATATAGACAGCACTCGCCCATCCGGCAAAACACTCGCGCAGCTTGCAGGATGAAATTGAATTCTCTCCTTCCAGAAATCTCGCTTGTTCCTGCAGTAGTTTGTAACGTCTTAGATCGCAATTGAGAGAACAGAAGTGCAAGACTCGGATCGTCAAAGTGTGGTTCACCAATCTCAAGGTTATGCATTTCTAGAGAATCTGCCAGATCCCGTAAGGGAGTCTGTTGGGGGTAAGGAAACTATGCAGATGTTTGGGAGCATGACTTACCAAGAGAATCCTCACTGACAGGTCTCTGCGTCGTAGCAGCCAGAAGGCCCAGCTTCCTAGCCACCTGTTCCCCTCGCAAAAAGCAATAGGCAACACTGTGTTGTTTAGTATGTCATGCAGTACTTCTCCATCGTTGCCTTCAATCACACGCGCCAGGGCTATGGCTAGTTGGAAGTCCGAAAGCTGCTTCAAACAAACGTTGACGGCATCCTTTAGGCTACCTCCGAGGAGGAAAAAAGCGGCTGCATATTCTGAGCCCGTTGTCAGAAGAATATCGCGATTTTGTGCGTTTACCAACCAAATCGCTGTTTGCTCAGTAATGCATAAGCATTTTTAAGGGCTGCAGTCTTCCAGCGCGGTTGTGTGAAGTCATTGGCCAAGAATTTAAGCATTATCGGCTGTTCCTTGTGCCATGCTGCCTGACGCCACAGCCCATGCACTAATTTCATCTTTCCCAATGCAAAGTAAAAGAGAGAGCATGTGGTAGGATCACGGTTACCACCAGCCATGTATTCGTTTCGAGCAATAACCTCCATGTGTGATCTCTAACGATTGACCTTATAACAGCGCATCATCGAATGTGCGAGTGATTCTCACCATTGTATCCACGGAGGTTAACCAAATGAATACACCGAGGGCTCGCGCGTCCGACCACAGCATCTTTCCGTTGCAAGCTGCAACAGAGGTATTCAACAGTAAATCTTGGCTTTCACTATGGAACGCCCAGATCATATCTCTGTATCGGAGACGTTCCCTTCGTCCTGTTTGAAGAGGAATACCATCGCTGGAGCGAGGACTTCCGGGATCTGAAGCAATCCTGCGATTCAAAATGTAGAACGAGCGCATGGATAGCACATAGCGAAGTCCACTGGAGTCTAGCGCTCGTTTCTGTTCGTCGATCTTCAGTAGCAGAGAAAGATTAGAAGAGCCTTCGTAATAATCTGGCAACTGACCTCCAACGTTGTCTGTATCAGAACGATGAGGTGTGCATGTTCGTTAGGAGAAAAATGAGGGAGTGGTTGGGTTTCTAGTTGTTCTGTAAGGGATTCTACCAGGGATCTGGAGAATACCTCATCCACACTAAGGTAGTCAAGCACAGAATTACGTAATGGGGGCGAATGTGTGCTCACGGATCCGACTGTTCGGGTGATCCAAACAACAGACCGTACGATCGCGCGGATCTCTTCATCTTCAAGTAAGGTTCAGAGATAGTTCGTGCGATCAGCGATAGAAAAGGCTCACGAAGAGCGATTGCTCTTCTTGCAGGTAGTCATCCACATCGAACGGCTGCCAGTGGAAGAATTTACCTCCTCTTGTAGTCCGCCAAAGAGAAATGATGATCCTCTTGACCAACGATATCTTGCCTGAACAATAGATGTTAAAATCAGCCTGCGAAAATCCGGGAGGAATTGCGCCCGCACCCCATAGAAGACACTGTAACAACATCTGAGGGTGATAATCCGGCAGAGGGCCATTGATCCTAGCAACATGCACAAATAGGCTTTCAGTCGTGGAGTTAGACTGTGTTTGGCCATAGAGTAACATATGGTGTCCAATCCCCACCAGTAGAGTACCATTAGCAAGCCATATCGAGTCACTGATGGTGTAGGGGATGTATCTGAGAGCACGGTGTCAGACTTTACCTAAGCCAACCTACAGACAAACCTTCCAACTTCGATTTTGACGCATATGGTCCAGGCAGGATCATCACCGAAATACGTTTTACGCTGTTGACATAAAAGCTCAATATGGTGGGCAAACCCAACGGCAAGTATAGATTGGTTGTCCGGAGTTGATGTCCAATCGAGATCATAAATAGGTTCGGATGCACTTTATATCGAAATAAAAATATCGACCGGAAAGGTAGGAATTTAAGCTCACCTAAATATCCTCTGATATTCGAGACCAGAAGCGAATTCTGATTCATTGGAATCCCAGATTGTTAGCTCCTGTCCATCGGGATGCCCGGAAACTAACATTGTCAGATGAACAGCACAACTCCCAAATTGGACAAACAATACCTAGCACAGACTTCTTTGCAGAGCTGCAACTGGCCATCCTAAAGCCACTTCTGCCAGTCCTCACCCTGCCTGTACATCTCCATCTGGGGTTTGTTCCGTGCTCCAGGGTCCAAAAGCATAACTCGCCATCGTTAGAAACGCTTAGCAAGTCATCACGTTCTTCTAAAGTGGAAGTCCTGCTCCACGCCATAGGGTCGACTGCAATTAAAATCTTGGGTGGTTGTAAGAGTGGGAGGCTGTTGTAGGAATAGACCACAAGTGTCGGATGAGGGGAGTTGGAAATATGGATGTGGAAAATGAATTTGTCTTCTGTCAGAGCGACTATTGATTCGTGTTCTCGCCTCGACGGTGTTGAAAAAAGGTGCGATACTCGAGGAAGTCGGAGGGTAGAAGGAGGAATCGAATGAAGTGTTAACACCCCATTGTCAATCGAGTAAGTAGCAACGAGTTTTCCTGCCATCAGATCTGAAGCTTGAACACCCTCTAGAAACAAACTATACGTACCGCCATCTAAGACTACCACCTGGTCTGCAGAAGGCCATGATTCGAGGCGAGCCAAATTATGTCCTCCGTCAGTTTCCATCCATGTCTCACCACCGTCATTGCGCACAATTGCGACCCCTCGACCCGCCGGCGTCCTGACGAAACGCAATATTCTACTCTCTTCCAGGGGCATCCACCCTGGTCCTGCCGCAATCAATCGGAATGTATCCGCGCACCCAGTGAACAGTGTGACTGCGGATATACTGTATGTACGCAGTGGTGGTGAGGTCACCAGGGTCAGGCTAGCACTCTTCCCGCAAGGTAAAAGGTAGAGATTCGATGGAGGCGGGAACAGGGTTCCTGGAAGCGAATGGGAAATAGTGATTTGTCTCAATAGAGTTGGTGGTCTTCGGTCAATATTCTGGGATCAGGTCAGAAGTGCCTATGCCGTGTGTGCATAGAAGACTCACTGCTACCGCGCTCAGAAGCAAGGAACCATCCATGAGAACTCGCAAGAACAAATCCCAGTCCTCGTCCTCGAAATCTCTTAACCCTGAAATCTCGCGACCCGGGACATGTAATATTGACTTGATGCTTGGACCGATTACTTCCCTGTCCAACCAAATTATCTCTGACTTGGCGGACTGATACGCAGCCGGAAGGCAAAGGACGTCAACGGCGAGATGTAATTGGAGTCGTTGTGGTGAGTCAACAACAGGTAAAAATATACGTAGTACCGAGTCTGAAGTGATTGTGAACAATGTAGGATCTCCACTATGAACAAGATGTGGGCAGAAAGTGCAAGTCTCTGCAAACGAACGTACCTTCGAGACAGTGGGGAGTATCGCCAAACGACAGATATGACTGGGCGCGGATGTGGCAAGTCCTGGGATTGCTGGCCCGAGGTAGTGGAGTATAATCTAACCCGATTGTCGTCCTGATGGCATGTGAACAAGTGAACGATGAAGTAAAAATAGAACATACGGAGGTCGTGGTTGCAATATATGTTAGCATTGGTGCAAGTTTAGCCAAGGATGGAGTGACGGCGCTGAATTTTCCTGGCGAGTCATGCCAACGAAGGGGGGATCCACTGAAGGTACAAACCGAGTAGCCCATTTCCTGCTCCATGTAAGGAGATCGTTTTCGAGGATTAACGTGTACACAGAAAGGCCATTTTGGCTGCCAACTGCGAGTAAACCTGAAGCGGGGCTAGATGAGCACTGAATGACAGTGAATTGTGAAATTACCAGAGCGGCAATCCAAGGCGGAAACAAAGTTCCCGTCGGGAAGGACAAGAGACGAGTGTATGCGCCAGGTGTCTGTCTGGACATCGGACATGGACCACGCTGCAATGTGCGTGTTTATGGAAGCCACGATCTATGCCAGAGTGCGGTGACTGTGATCAGGAAGGGGACGGGTTGACGTACTATTTTCATGGCAGGGTCAACGGCGATGCAAGAAACGCGTTCGCCCAGAGTCTGCAGACCAGGAAAGACTTCCTGGAAGGCAAGGACACGGATGAGCCGTAGACTGGCTGCATCAAGAAGGACGACGACATCCGCAGACGAGTACAACTGAGACAATGTGAGATGTATCTATGCGGACAAGGACCACGTACGATGAGGGTAGCGTGCGGAAGAACGAGATGCTGGAGGGGCCCAGACGGCGAGCCCGTGAATGTTCTGAGGAGGTCGAGCATGGCCGTCGTCTGTCGCAGTCGCTTGCTTATATACCACCCTCTCCTCTCTCGCAGGTCCCGCTATGCGGCTCTGCATCTCACTCCTCGCCCTCGTCGTCTCCACGACGGCCTCCCAGCTGTCGTGGCAGTCCCAGCCAAGCACCGTGGTCGACGTCCTCAACAACGACCCAGAGTACTCGCTCTTACTACTCCTCGTCCAACGCGCCCGTCTCATACCCACTCTCAACAAGCTCGATGGTGGCACCTTCTTTGCACCCACCGACGACGCAGTCAAGCGTCATGCAGACAAGAGTGCGCTCTGGCAGACCCTCCTTTCTGAATCGTACTCGCTCTCACCCGATAATGTTCAAGAACGACTTAGACAGCAACTCTTTTATCATCTTCTCAATTACACTCTCACTACACTTCCAGAAGACTCATCCACGCAGAATCACGATACTCTCCTTTTCCCTCAGTTGCCTTCTGACTCTTCTTCTCCTAAAGAACCCCCACCACCCTCGTGGTTTCCGATACCCCATGGTCTACTGGGCGACAAACCGCAGCGTCTCAGGCTTGCTTCACATGACAGCTCAACCTGGGTCGGTGTGGATGCTTCAGGTAAAGGCGGTGCAGAGCTAGTCAAAGACCGTGTAGAAGCAACCAATGGTGTCGTATACGGCATCGGCGAAGTACTCGAACCACCCGAAGACCTCAGTGAGTCGTGTCAAACTACTTCATCCAAATACATTGACACATTCCACAGCAACTGTCATTGGCGGTCTTAAGTCACTTTCGTATTTCCAGAAGGTGCTAACCCCAGAAATCAAACGATTTCTCAATTCCTCATCGGAACTTACCGTATTCATGCCCCTCGATTCAGCATGGGAAGCTCTTGACCCTCTCGAACGACTGTATCTGGAGAGTGACTTTGCTGCAGACGACCTTCGCCGCATTCTCGACATGCACGTGGTCTCGGAGCCCGGTGTGAGATGGTCAGATTCATTCCAACCCTCGGATAAGTGTGTGTAGACTTCCTTTTTATCTCCTTATGTTCGTCTGACTTTGCAGCTAGTGACAACGAGGTATGGCTCCACCCTCGATGTCGCCGTCTCTGCCGAGGGGACAACAATATCCGGAGCGGAACTTCTTCATCCCGACATTTTTGCCAGCAACGGCGTCTTACATCTCGTGTCTTCCTTACTTGTTCCCCCTGGGGCTCTCCAACTGACGCCAGAGAAATACCTTTTAGCACTCAGCTGCACCTCTTTTGTATCACTTCTTCACTCGGTTCATCTGGAGCATCTCATCAATAACCCCGACAATCGACATACGATCCTTGCACTACCGGATGATGTGCTTTCCCTTTCTACTTCTGGTTTGCCCCCACGCGGATCACCCGACCTCAAGCGGGTTCTACAATATCATTTCCTTCCTGGCCTTTGGAAGCCCAGCAAGCTTGGCAACGAAAAACTACTCGAGACCGAACTTCATGAGCCCGGATTGGATGATGGTCGTCAGGTAATCCACGTTGATGTCAATGATAGTGAGGGAGACGACGAGGAAGCGCGACACATCACATTTGGCGGTGCGGGCATCATTGGCGAACAGGGTAGGCAGAGCTACTCTCTGATTCACCATCTATTGATCTTTCTCGCAGTGGAAATTGAAAACGCTGTCATATACTTCATTTCAAGACCGCTGGACCTTCCAGTTGACCCTCTTCAGACAGCACTGCCATCCTTGGACCTGTCTTCCTTCCTTGCGGCTGTCTTTTCAACTTCTCTCGCGGACGTGATTAAGAAAATGCCTCGCACGACCTTCCTCATTCCCGAGAACAATGCCTTCAAGCGTCTTGGCTCGTTGGTCAGCGATCACCTGCTCGCAGCATCTTCTAAACAAGACTTGGAGAACGTCATTCTCCATCACATCATTGACGACGTTGAATACGCAAAGAGTCTCGTCAGCGGATCCCAACGTACCTTTGCTACGCTAGAGGGGTCCGACCTGCAATTTGAACGACCTAAAGATGGTCCCGTTGCCATCACTGCCAGCGGAGGTTGGGATGGTATGAAGAGCGCACTATATCCGCAAAACATGCTTACCGACACTGGCGTCATACATGAGGTATCAGATCTGATGATCCCCCGATCAGTGGAGTTAAATATTGGAAAGCTAATGAAGGCAGGAAAGGCAACCACCATGACAACTGTGATGGTGAAGGCAGGATTCGATTGGATTCTAGACGGGACCCCGCCGCCGGAAGGCTCGCCGTGGGTGGATCGGCTTCGCAGGGGAACCTGGACTTTGCTGTGTCCCACCGATGATGCTTTCAAGAAACACAACTTGACGCAGTTACTTGAAGATCTTGACTTGCTACGTGCGATCGTTAGCCAGCATCTAATCCCGACCTTTCCATCAACCCCTGCTTCTGGTTTAACCACAATAATGGATCTCCTCAACAATAACCAACCGTTGCCTCTTGACCAGCTTGGGTCTTACCGAACGCTCTTATCGCCAGTTTCCGCATACGGTGACATCGTCTTCAAGGAAATGGAAGACAAATCAGCAGAGTATATGGTCGGGATCAAGAACGCACGTGGAACCGACGGCAAAGCCGATTGGGCTCGTGTGTTGAATTGGGGCCGTACCACCACCGGGAGTGGGACTGGTGGGGTCATTCAGATTGACCGGCTGCTAGTTCCTTACCATCCACCATGGTGGATTGAGTATGGTGCACCATCCTTTGTGGGAGCCATTGGTGTATTGCTTATATGTTTATTTTTCTATGGAGTGCGCATCATTTGGAACAGGGATTCGACAGAAGCTACCTACGAGCCCATTGGAGGCTTTGGTCGGGACTGTGACGACTCGTAGCAGATATGTATGATGATATTTTTTGCTACCATATGCAATTAATACGGATCAGTGCCGAGCGAGTGAAAATCATATGACAGTAAATACTGGTATGGTTCAGATACCGTGTGCAGGGTACATTCCTTTCCCCGATACCCATCATGGTCGGTATCGCCGCTCAGAAGACTAACTAGACCAACGCTAATGACTGGCTTAACAGACACCTTCGGTCCAGGAGACACCCAAAATCTCGGCCATCGAAAACGTCAAGGCATTTGTTGCTGGAGGATTCGGGGGGGTGGCGGCGGTTCTTGTTGGTGAGTGACGATGACCCAAGCAAGCCCAGGGTGACGCTAACCTTGCCCACAACTACAAGGACATCCTTTTGACCTAACCAAGACACGGCTTCAGACTGCTTCTCCAGGGCAATACAAGGGTGCTATCGATGTCGTTCGGCAGACGTTCGCTCGAGACGGTATCGCTGGGTGAGTTTAGGACGTGCTGTATATTCGAGGCTCATGCACTGCCGGCCCTGTAGGATGTATAGAGGCATGGTTCCCCCACTTCTTGGTGTCACGCCAATCTTTGCCATCTCATTCTGGGTATGCAAACCCTCTTTTTCTCTCAATGCCCTAATGACGACCTGCTCGTCCAAAGGCCTATGACGCCTCCAAGCAACTCATCTTTACTCTGACACCATACAGATCGGATGAGCGACTTTCGACTGCGGAACTCGCTACAGCTGGATTCTTATCAGCTGTACCGACTACCCTGGTCACGGCGCCGGTGGAGCGAGCCAAGGTATTGTTGCAGGTATAAATATGTATTTTGTCTCCCGTCTTCCTTCTCAAGAAAGGCAGGTACAAGGTCAAGGAGCGTCAGGCACTCAATACAAGGGCGTCTTCGACGTCATGAGACACCTCTACAAGGAGGGTGGTATACGAAGTATCTTTCGTGGAACTGTCGCGACACTTGCTCGCGATGGACCGGGAAGCGCTGCGTATGATCATTTACCTCCTCTGTTTGGCAGCGACTGAGTTAACGATCGTCGAGTTCAGCTACTTTGCCGCATATGAAGTCACCAAAAAGATGTTGACGCCAGCTGGATCATCGGCTTCTGAACTCAATCTGAGTGCCATTATTTTGGCTGGTGGGACCGCGGGTGTTGCAATGTGGTCATTGGCGATACCGCCCGATGTTGTTCCGACCTATCTTGTGCACTATCGAAACATTGACCAAAGTGACAGGTACTCAAATCAAGGCTGCAGTCCGCTCCTACGGGTACATATTCTGGCTTTTTTGATTGCCTACGAAAAACAGTGGCCCAGGACGGCCTTGTTGCTCTCTGGAAAGGATTTGGACCCGCCATGGCTAGGGTGAGCTTACTGGAAACTACACGCTGACAACCACTTATATAGCATTGACTCTAGGCATTTCCTGCCAATGCTGCTACTTTTGTAGGCAAATTTAATATTCTCGGATACAGATGCTGACTGTCAAATCATGCAGCTGGGAGTTGAGGCATCACGAAAAGTGATGGACAATTTGTTTTAACCTCCTTCCGGCTTTACTAGCTATGATCACTTTGGATTTCGTTACCTTGGAAGGGAATACCTTTTGATGTAGATCATGATAAATATCTTGATATGTTGTCCAGCCTTTTATTTTTGTGACTCTACCAAGCGGCTGCCGTATGTGAGTCTTCCGATCTATCACCGCTCCGTGCTATCCTTTACGTGATTACTCGCCCTGCATTCGAACCACTGGCCCTTGTGGTATTGCTAACGTTCTGCTCGAATCTGCAATACATGCTCAATGTCGAAGCACGTCGGAGGGAAGGCTTCGCGGTTGACTCGTGCCACTGGGTATCAGCGGGCTTTGTCTGCGTCTGAGTGAGAAGTCTTTCTTCATACTGATTTAGCAGCCAATGAATCCGTCGCTCCTTCTAGAATAGCACGCAACGTACGGAACTTTGACATATGGTCAACGTGTCACAGCTGCGAAGAAGCCTCCTTTGCAGATATTCCAGATGAATTCATGAATGATGTTCGCGAGATTTTCGATACCTGTGATCGGATATCCAAAGCTTGGCTAGACAAGGTCTTTTGTTCGCCATGTCAGCGGACAAGTTGCTTATGTACCGTGACAGAAGTCTCCTACGAGACATGCCGGAAGTGAGGAATTCTGCAAGTTTCTAAAGTTGGCCTTCAACACGTCGCCCTGCCTCTTCACGAACAGTACAAAAGGTCAGGATGAAACACTGATGGAAGAGATATTTGTGGTCCACCTCGCATGGAAAAGACTGTGCAAGATGAGGGCCAATAAGGAAAGATGGTCAGAGGCCGACTACGTAGCGAGTGTGTGCGTCTCGACCTTTTGACAAGTCGCCGTTTGCGTTCTCTGATGCGGCAACGACTACTCTAGCTATAATGTCTTTCGCAGTCCTGCCATTAGGAAGAGCATCTTCAGGTAAGACTTTCTGTTTTCCATGTGACTTGCATTGGTCTCACACTGATCCGAAGGGTGCAGTGCACGGTTTCACTTCCGCAGCCATCTAGCATCGTCGGGGAAGATGCCTCCCGCGTATTGAACACCAAGACGGCTACCCCAGACTGTGCGGTGTTCCTTCCTTCGACGTTGACGCGTCCGTTGTCGCAATCTGCCAAATCCCCATACAAGGTTCTCAAGAATCTCCCGGAAATCGCGAAAACTGGGACTGCGGCGAGAGGTTCTTCGTTCCGATATCAGAGTACGCCATGTGCTCAACTACCTGATATGCCGGGGTTCGAGTTCGTGAGTAGCTTGTGGGAGGATAAGAAGCCAGTGCATACGCTTCTTGATGATGCATATCGTCAAAATCGTATTGCAACAGCGTCCGCTGTTCGTCATCTGCACTCGCTGAACATCAGGACTCCCGTCATCGGACTGATATGGGCAAACGGGACAGTGCGGGCACATGTCGACTGGTGTGATGTGGTGGATGGCCAGCCCGTGGGTTGTTTTGAATGTTGGTTTGATGGAATCGATGCTGAACGTTGAACTGCCAGGTTGTCATGTCGGCACCGTATTCACGCTCCAAGGTCCCAATGTCTGACCAACTGTTCCATGAATGGGACTTGGACGATCCAAGTGACATCCTCCAACTCTATTTTCTTGTTCGCAACATTGACGAATGGACGTGTACTCGATTCCATGACCGAGTCGTACAAGGTTTGATGGGTTTGATCGACAGCATCAAGACAAAGGGAGGGTTGTATCAATCCTGGAAATGGGCTGGAAATCCATCGTTTGCTCTGGCTGAGAAGGCGCTCAAAGAGAATGTTGTCATCTCTTTTACCTCGACCTCTTCTGGATCTCCTCCAACCCGGAAGGAGAAGCGCAGACGGCGGCGACGTTCGAGTCACTGAGTCTGGAAAGGTGAATCGGCATTCTGATGTATACTATCGTTACGTTATATGCTACTGGCCCTTTTCTGTTTCTAAAACGTCTGTGTGATCGCATCTCTGTTTCCAAGCAGAAGGGATTTTGGTGATGACCCCCGCCCACTTTTCTAGCCTGCCCATCTCCGTATCTTCAATGTATGAAAGGCAAGAATCTGGCCGTGACTCTTGTCTCAACCTCTTTTCGGCATCACACCAGAACAGGGTCCATGAGCCCATCCGGATGTGGCCCGTGCTACGTTCAAAGTACCACTTATTCACCGGGTTATTTGATCGGCTTCGCCACACGAGATCCCGGCCCTCACCCTTGCCTTCCTTGCCACCGTTTGGGTTGATAGAAAAGGGATGACCAAGGCCGTATGATTCGTCGTGGAGGGCGACCCATAGGAAATCGACGGTGCCATCCCCCTGATGGCTCGGCAGGACGGCGAACTTGTCGAGATATGAGATTGGTGGGGATGAACCGGGAACGGGTTCGTTGGTAACGATGGCCGCACCAACGTAGTCCCCGGCAACGATCACAAAGTCGAGACAGGATTGTAGACGGTTATAAAAAGCGTCGGTGTCCAGTGAGCGTTGAAAAGATGTTTCGAGTAAATGATTTAGTCTGTCCCTATCGACATGAGCCAGATCACGGATGACCTGTATGGGTTGTCCACGACGGAGAAGGGTGGGAGTGTCGGGGGTGAGCTTGCGGTTGCCTTGCAAGAGCGCATGGGGGAGGCTAGAGGACACTGCGGGTTTGTTGGTGATCAGGTTTGCGATGAGGGAGCTAGGTGAGCGGTGGGAGACCATTATAGCAGAGGAAGTGGGAGGCATGTAGGAGAGACAGGTGTTTGCGAGGGCTAAATTTGAGAGGGCTGAAGGTCTGTCCCTGAGCCAAGCAGGATTGAAGGTGTCTCGGATGTAGTCGAATTCGGAGGTGAGGTTGACGAGGAGGTGAGGGTAGCCGGAGCGGGCATAGGATGGCACGCCACCTTCTCGGTTGATGATCATCAGTCGCATGGGGGTGAGGTTGATGTCGTTCGAGTAGTCTGCGTGGGGATCTGATGGCTTTTGGGAGATGGGGTCCGAGTCTAGTGCGGCGGCTTCCACCATGCCACGAGCGAGGGCAGCGACGATATCATTGGCGTTTACTCTGGTTGACCTGCAGAATGAATCTAGGGCAAAGGGAGAGATGACTGGAATTTCGCTGGCGCGGAGGGCTGAGCGAACGGGTGCGAGGTCCATGGGAAACAGATGGGCTTCTGGCAGAGGCAAGTGATTGGACTGCCTGTCGCTCTCGCCTGGTTTTGGGCCGAGGCGAACAAAGGGGCCAACTGGACGTGCCTTGGCGCCCTGTGCTTCGAGGGCAGCGACGACGCGATTGGATTCTTCGGTGATGGTGGTGCGTTCGTGGTCGTCGCCTCTGGGTAGCTTGTCGTGGTCGATGACGATGACGCTCACCAGGCCGAGTTTCTCCAAGTAGACCATGCCGCGGGAGATGCTGTCGAGCTGTCTGTCTGTGAACGGGCCCTGTAGTTTTACGAGGGCGGTGCGGCAGTAGACGGGGTTGAGAATGGACGAGATGACCTTTGCATCCGAAGCTGGGCTCTCCTGGGACAGAGGCGGGGGTGGTCTGAGGTGGCCAAAGTGGTCGAGATAGGACTTGGCATCGCGCCTGGATGGGTTTGCCCTGAGAATGGAGAGAAAAAAGTCCTGTGTGGGGTGAGCGAGCGCAGAGAGAGAGCGGTAAAGACGTGCATGTTTTGGGTCGTCGCCGTCGCCGTCGGCGGGGAGGGTAAAGACGGACCTGAGCTGTCTGAGTGGGATGCGGGTCCTGGGCAGGATGGGCATGTCTTTGAGGGAGAGAATGGCACTGGGGGGGTTTTATCATGGCGAGCTGTATTTGCTGTGAGGGCAAACCGCGACTCGACGTTAAAACGACAACATCCGGAACTGGCGTCTGCCCACGTCGACGAGGATGAGCCCGTCCTCGCTGCACATGGCCTCTGTAAAGCCCTGGGCTGGCAGTGAACGTCGGGCAACGCTGTAGGGCAGCCCAGTCCGCACGTCGTCCACAAAGAGACCTCTGAGCACGCTCGTCGCCGTGTGCTGCGGGCTGGCAAGCGGATTAAAGTCCCACACCTCCACCTCGCCTTCCCCGCAGACCGCGCTAAACCTGGTCCCAAACACATAACAGACCCACGCATGCGAGTGCAGCGCCTGTGCCAACATCCGTGTACGCCTGCCCCACTCTGCCCACGCGACATCACCACCCTCGTCCACATACGCCAGCAGTGTGCTCGACAGCACAAACAGATCAATCGCTGTCACCTCTTCCCCGCGCATAACCCAGATCGTCACCACATACAGCCTTGGCCCAGATCCAATCGAAAACGGCACCTCGACACCCCCTCCTGGTCTCCACCCTGTACACGGGTCCGACCGAATCAAGAAACTCAGCACATGAACCCACGGGCAACACGCTGGGTACAGAAATGCACAGCGATACGCCGCCTCTTCAAACTTGACCCTTTCCTTGTTGGCGTCAAGGTCCATCACTACGAGTCGCGGCTGTCCCAGATTCGAGGGCGCGTCTCCGACACCACCTACCAGAACAAGGCGTTCGGTGAGAAAACCAAATGCCATCAGATGGGCACTGTACGTGTTCTGAACAAAACTCCAGCGTGAGTCAACACATTCAACCCGTCTCGGCTCACCAAAACAATCTCTCCCGTCTTCCAGTTCCACACCACCAGGTCCGACGGTGCTATTCCATGGCTCACAAAGTGCACGGCAACACGCTCACCATGCACCTGCAGCATAAACGTCAGATTTGCAGCCCGTAGGTCAACATCATGCACAAGCACCGGCAATTTGGCCGATGGATGCGCATCTCCCGTCATGAGCGAGCGTAGGTGTATCGATGTCTCGATCCATGCGTCGTGTACACCAGGTCTTTGTTTGTCTCAGAATACAGCTACACTCGGAACATGTAACTCACCGGAGAATCGGCTGTGCAACAAGGACAAGGAGATCTTGAGCTGGATCCATCGTAAAATCTCGCAGATGAATGTCCAACTCGAGAGACCACACATGCTCTTCAATACCACGGTAGTGTGAAGGAAGGCGACGAAACACGAGCTCATGTCCACCTATCTGGCTGGATTGGGCCAGTACACCACCATACAGCTCGTACAGCGAACCCTGCAGCATATAGACATCCTTTACCCCAGTCCACTGCAAGGTCCGCCATGCAGCCTGACTATCCCGGAGCATCTTCGAACGATCAGCATGACCAAGGGCACTAGGAGGACCATCCTGCATGCCAGCGACAGCGAGTTCGAGGGTGTACTGGCACGACGCATTCTCCTGCACGACCGTATGAAAGAGATGGCAGACCTGCGCGGATTGTGGTCAGATGTGAATGGGATAGGCTGTTGTGTACACTCACAAGGGTACAATTCAGCAAGTCGCGGTATCCGAGATGCGAAAATACCTGGATGATGACCTCGACGGGGAAGTGGTCCAACATCGTCGTCGTCTTGTTGAGCCAAGTAGCAGACGTAATTAGAATATGTTCACGTGATTCAATGACCCTCTGCGCAACTCGCCACCGAGTTCGCACTGCACCCCAATGTCGCCCAGAAACGCCCCGCCGTCGACAAAGGTACTCTTTCTTCTTCACCACCAGCTCGTCCTAATCCATGTCTAGTTTTACCAAGAGGACATCGTTCGCTGCATAACATCGCCCAATGCACACGGCGTCGTATTGGTGAGGTGCTCCAATGACCGTCGCCGCTCCTTCTCACTCTCCACCCCAGCGCTGTTGGCACGATGCTGACGATGTGCCTCCGATGCCAACCCCACTCATGGATCCCCTCATGCGTCCCCTCACCCGTGGGGAGGTCGGTGTCTCCTTCCTGCCCGGTGGTCATCGCGAGATCGTCTCTGAATCAGAATACGAGCTCGTCGATCGCACTTTCCAGCCCGGCGATTATTGCAAACGCAGTCTTGACGACGTTCGTTCCGGCGTCGTCGTAAGCACCCATGTACACGCCAGGCTCGTCCATGCCATCAACAGTGAGCCCCTCAAAGGTTGGAGAAACGTCGAGGATCTCCGCCACGCATCTAGTGTCAGCGCAGGAGACTATGTCGTACACGATAATTGGATAGGGCAAGTAAGGAATTCCCATATCCTTCACTCTTGATCCAATACTCACTTTCCGCAAGGTCATCGAGGTATGCATGTGCCGCACCCAGTCTGCCAGTTCATTCACTCTTTTAGCTCTTTGACGAACTCGTCATCTCAGCATCAGGCAATCTTATTCGGGTGCCCGAGATTAGCTCACGCCTTACCATCGGAGACAAGGGACTCGTATGCTGCACTGTCTTTGAGGCTGTTCTCCTCACAAGCATTCTTTTCCAGGACATCCTCCCGCATCCCCTTACTATTCATGGCATGCATAACGTGTATCATGGCGCTCCGTTACCGACAGTAAATGACACCGTGGTCGATCTCCAGCATACCGTACTTGCGGTATGTTGGCTGGCAGTGAACCAGACAGTACGATCTCACACTCCCTTTGTCTCATTTTGACTTTGACTTGTGGTCTCAGCTTGACCGTGAAACGGCACTGGGAAAACAACGCCCTGAGCGCTTTTGGCATGGACAAGATCTTGCAAAACTCACAGTTTTAAAGACAAGATCCGGTGACATTCGTGTTGGTGACAAAGTTATCCTCCCTGATGATGATGCCGTCCCTGTTGTGTCATTTGAGACTGGGACCGAGGGTAATGGTAGGATCGACAGTCGCACGCTGTGTGTTCAAGAAACTCGCACAACCGCGACCGTTTTATGGCAGGATGGCTCGAGGGAGACTTTACCATCCACAGATCTGATCCCGTACTTGAATGTTGACGAGTATGACTGCTGGTGCGTATGGACTGCTCGTAAGCGACATCCGCTCAGGTATATAAGCAGGCCAGGCGATCATGTGCTATGGAAGAATGAAGATCAGGAACGTGTAGCCATAGTCCAGTCTGTCAATTCTACAGATAGAGTCGCCGTCATTCGTTGTGCAGATGCGGGTACTCTGGAAACGGTGTCTGTCTTGGAACTTGATCCGAATGGCACAGGAGACACAGGTCCCGACGCAATCCACGCTCATGGTTTCGGTGTACGACGGGGCGACTCGGTCTTCATACATCCAGTGGGTACCACCAATGGGTTTACTCCCCCTCGCGTTCCCAAGATTGGTGAAATCGAGGAATGGGTTCGCGAACCACCAGTGCGAGCTGATGGCGAACTTTGCGGATGGAGACGCACCATGGCTGACCTGGGGGCAACGATAGCGACCCACCGTAATCTGCAATCACTTTCCCTCTCCGACGTCTCACTTCCCAGCATTGGAGACCATACCCTCTCTTGGTTTGGAGAAGTTTCCGAGGTATGCCCTAAATATTTTGGTCGGCATTGTTTAACAATGTTATAGCTCCATCTGGATGGCTCAGTGGAAGTTACACATCCAAACATGGAAGTGTCCGTTTTACCTTTGGAAAGATTAACTAGACTGTACGATAGTCTGGAACAGATTGAGGATGACGGCTGGGACGAAGATGTTTCAGAACACGACTCGCACGAGGAGTACTCGGAGGGAATTTGGCTTCAGGATGCAGGAGGTGTGTGGCGGTACGAGAAGAATGGCGACGACGACGAGTGGGAGGAAACGGACGAAGAGCCAGACGAGATGGAGGTCGACGTTCCCTGGGCAGAGGCTGAATCATCACCAGAAGTAGACGCTGATTCGCTCAATCCTCCAAGCAGCGTCACCCTGGATCTTGTCGATCCAGTGTCTCCGCTCCCTACGTCTCCCTCTACGTCGCCGGAGATGAGCCAGGAATTGGATATGGACACCGCTGCAAAGTATGCAATCGACGCGGACGATGACTCGCTATGGAAACGCTTCGAGATTCTCCCCTCTGCACCACCCGACCATACCTTCTACTCAACAACCGCTAGTCAACCTTCTAGGTCATTCCTTGCTCGCCTGACCAAAGAATATCGAGCTCTTTCCAATAGTCTACCAGGTAAATCACAAGCAATGGGGATGGCACGCTTTGATCCTGATTACATTTACTAGACTCCATCATAGTGCGTGCATATGAGGATCGTTCCGATCTTTTGCGGTGCTTGATCATCGGGCCAGAAAATACCCCATATGAAGATGCACCCTTTGTCATCGACTGGATGCTAGATTCCAACTTTCCTCAAAGTCCACCTATAGCCCATTTCCTCAGCTGGACAAATGGCAACGGGAGAGGTCCGCTCGTTCTGTTATAATTATCAACCCCTTCTGACCGTTGCGCCCACCCGTCTTGTTTAGTCAATCCGTAGGTGAACAAAAGCATGTAGTGTTGTCTTGACCCGACCATCGTTCTTTTAGGAATCTTTACGAAGAGGGCAAGGTCTGTCTTTCAATCCTGGGAACGTGGTCCGGTGATCGGACCGAGACTTGGAATGCATCAAGATCAAGCTTACTACAAGCTTTTGTTTCCATTCAAGGCCTTGTTCTGGTAAAAGAACCGTTCGTCGCCGTGTCATTTTCCATCTACACTGTCTCAAAGGTCATCCAGATGGTTCTGCGAGCCGGCATACGAAAAGTTGAGG
This sequence comes from Xerocomus spinulosus, assembly GCA_038094075.1. NCBI lineage: Eukaryota > Fungi > Basidiomycota > Agaricomycetes > Boletales > Boletaceae > Xerocomus > Xerocomus spinulosus. The sequence continues at coordinate 20,840 of JBBPTN010000039.1, read as the reverse complement.
GGTACAGAAGAAGGCATAGTCAACAGGTTGTGCTTTCACGCGCCGATGTTTTCCACATACTCACTTTTTGCAGCCGGCTATACAGTGAAAAGGCCTATGTGCTCTCCAGAGGATTCGTCCGCCGAGCGCTTGAAATCCCTCTTGGCGGTCTACAGCTAGAGATCGATTGGTTGTATTACACCAAGGGAAGGCTTACCAAGGTCCTCCGCGATGCTCGGCAACTCATTGAGAAGAGCAAGAACGAAACAATGGACGACCTTGAGCATGACCTTGCAGTGCCCCGGCTGACTACAGGAGGAATCCTTACACTGGAACGGACCTTGGGGAAGCTTCAACATTTGTTGGACCGGAATCAAGCTGCAGGAAGTTCCAGTGTGATTTAATTCATTTGTCGTTTCTTTTGGAATTTTCTGCGTATGAAGTAGCAATATCTATCGGGACATGTACGTTCTTGCTGATGTAGCAAAGTGAAACGTTGAGAACAGCCCGGTCGTTACTACGGATACCAAAGCAACAATTGTTAATACGTGTCCAACAGAAATATCACTGTCTTGTTGGAGGATTGTGGAAGCGTAAAAGGCAAGGAATGAAAACATGACGAACCCAATGAAAATCTTGCAAACACGAGTGTACTCTCACAACAAATCCGACGAACAGGATGGACAGTATTTACAAGTTCCTTTAGCACTGGCCAAGGAAGCTGTTTTTTGGGAATGTTTGCCCAAAGTCACCAGTCCATGTGGTTAGATTCGGGTTATTATACGCCTCTATGTACCTTTACACCCGTTAAAATTGTGTGATGACTTTTTTCAGATGCACTCACTGGTTAATATAAGCAGCAGTGGGGTAATCCTTTGGGTCACATCCGATGTTGACCGAGCCCTTGGGTTGATAAACACGAATCCAGTCTATCTTCATGGTTGCCGGAAAGGTGAGGTCAGCAAAGTCTGGACTCTGAAAGTTGAGGGATATCCCTAGATTGGCAATCAAGTACTGCGAGTCTTTAGTTGGCATATTCTCGCAAGTACGGAGACAACGAACCATGGGTTCCTGTGCAATCGGTCTGTCCGAGATTTGAGTCGCTGAGTCAGCGGTCATCCCGCTTGCTTGCAATGTCCAGACAGCTTGGTCATTCGTAATCCAGGATATGTACTGATGTTACGGTGAGGTCAAAGATGTTGGGAACGCCATACAGAACTTACACCGCCGTCGGATGAAAAACCTGGGACATTGTTCGGTGTTTAGCGATTGTCACAAGAGTACGGAAAGGAAATGTGGTGCACCTGGTTTATACTCGTATCCATATGTTGCAAAGCATCCAGAAGCCAGTTCGTAGCAAGACTGATCTACAAAAACTTGAACATCATGCATGTGATAGGGCGCGTTGCTCACTCGTAGTTGTCACCCCAGAAGTGGCCTGTTGGTAAACACCACCCGTGTATGGGTTGAGTTCGGTGATAGACGGGTTCGGAATGTTGAAGTTGCCGGTGGTATTCTTCCACTCGTAAGCAGCATTCATGGGCTGAGTGAAAATGGATAAGCATATGTAACTGATCACACGGTGCACTTACTGCCCACTGAGCAGATTGCGAGACTTGACCTTCCAGCGGGTTGCCAGTGATCTATACCCATAAGCAACATCAGGTGGCTAGTGAACGATAGGACGCACTTGTGATTCAAATATATCGATTTCCGGTGCAGAACGACCAACATAGGTTCCGTCTGAGTGGACAGGTCCAGGGTGTGATTCGCCTTTGCATGTACATCTTGACAGACGTTGACCGGGAAGGTAAGACAAGACGTCTCCATGGTCCGGGTCACCATTGGTAAGAGCAGCTTCGGGTCCACCATTATGGGTCTGGTTTGCTACGGTTCCGACATCGCAACTGTCGTAAGAGTAGGGCCACTGGGAAAATGTGAGGATATCCTAGGCTCAGAATAAGGCAATGGTCCGTACCAAGCCCTCCAGGGTAGCACCATAACCCACACGGCCTGGCAGAGCAGATCAGACGAATGAGTACCGATTTCGTGTTGGCACTGACCAAGGTTTCCCATCGACCACACTGACAAGAGAGTGAGTATGTAAATGGTAAGGTGAGCTGGTACGAACCTGCAGGCCAGAATCCTGAGAGGGCAGAGTGAGATCAGAAACGCAGAATAATGCAAACGTTTATGTGTGCGTACCGACCACGTCATTGGCGCCTGGTAAAGAAACGGACACTAGTACCATTCCGCCAGTGAAACAAAACTTGTTCCATGTGGAGATCATTCCACTAACGTATGCAAGGTTGTTCACCGTTCGCTTTTCCAAAGTAATTTCGAGTGCGCCGTTCTTGGTTGTTACCTGGGTGGGATCGTACCACTCTAGATCGTTGGTCTAGTGGCATGTAAGAAGCGTTTCGAGTGAGGAGGATGAAGCGAACCTGCCAGTAGTGGAGATTGACCGCCTCCCAGTATGCGTCATCACCAGGCCAAAATGTGCGGTTGTCGGTATTAAATTCGTCACTAAAGACGAGCTGCCACTCTGAACCGTCGGCAAACGATGTGACGGTATGAGCAGAGGATGGGGTCTCGACGTCGATGAGGCCAAAGTTATTTGGCATGGTGGGAATCTACAAGAGCAGACATGAGTCAATGTGAGATGGATACGGGTACGGATGACTTGCCTGACCGCTAGCGTTGATGCCGCCTAGATTAAAACCGCCGGAATAAGAGGGTGACTGTTTGGTGAAATAGGATAGAATGGGATACCCGGCGCTGTATGGCACATAAGACGGGGTGGAAAGAGAGGAAATGGACACACAATAAGGCGACGAGACCGACGGCGAGAAAGACAAGACAGCCGAGGTTGATAAGGCCTCTACAAGTGAAGACGCTCCCACCGCGGTCATTGCTCCGATCACGACGCGGATCAGGATTGTGAAGAAAGTCGTCTGGCTCTGGATGGTTTGGTGACAGATCCGCGCCCCATGACTGAGGGTCGGGTGAAAGAGAGAACTAGAAAGAGGTCGAGTATGAGCGAGGATTTAAATGGGGTGCTCACCTTGTCGGATATTGACTGTGCTTGGGCGGGTTGCCGGCCAGCGGTTGCGCCAGAGTAGGGGGAGTCGTTCTGTGGGTGGGCTGGTAAGAGCGGGTGGGCGAGAGAGAGCGACGCACGAGCGAGGCGAGGCTGGATACGCTCTGCATCGACGGGGGTGCTCTTGCGAACGCGGCCTGCACGCTGTGGGCCCGTGCGGAGGGCGGGAGGAGACTCGCTGTCGAGGGCGCGTTCGACGCTGCCTGGGCGTAGAACTTTGGCTGGGTATCGGGCGGACGAAAAGACATGGCGAAACGAGCGACGAGGTGGGAGGACGATATTATTATTATTATTATTATTATTTATTAATCATTTACTAGGTTATCTCCCGACGAGCGCAGTCAACAGCGCCGAGCGCGCCTCCTCATACCGACCCCGCGTCGCACCCGCCGCCGACCCGCCCTCCCAGCCGTTCTCTAGCGCCGCGACACCCGCCCGCGCCTGCTGTAGTCGGTCGCGTTTGCACGGTCGTCCCCTCCTCTTCCGCTCGTTGCTCGTCGACCCGTCCTCGTCTTCCACCACCTCGCGCGGAAGTGCTCGCGGACTCTGCGGATGCGTCTCTGTGTGTGGCAGAACGTGGAACACCTGTGCCTGCAGTAGGTTAGACTGTACATAGACAACATGTGCGCGAACAGGGTGTAAATGCTCCCCATCCAGGACATCTGGGAGCACCAACAATTGTCGATAGACATCTGGTGTGCGTCGTTAGATCTACACACCGCGCAAGAAGGCATCCGCACCGCAGGGCACCTCTACTCGCCCAGTGGAATACAACGACGGTGTCGACGTGGATGGCTGGGTGTGGTACATCGTGTACAGTCCAAACAGTGCTGCAACCCGACACAGCGGTGGTCCACCAGCGATACGTTCTGTGTGCGTTCAATGACAGACCCAGCGATGCAGACGACACTCACCCAAGAAGAGCCGCATCATCACGCCAAGAAAGACTGCCCGCGAGCGTGAGTCGTACACTGTGAACTGGAGCCATGTCCAGCCCTGCTCTTGCCAGATCTCTTTGAAGAGCGCAAACGGTGCAGATCGCGCATACCGTCGCGCGTACTCCTCGACGAGGTGGTCGACGTCTGCGCGGGCGCTGTGAACAAAGGCTGAGGATGTAAAATAGGCGGGCTGTAGTGTGACTTCGCCGCGACCACTCGACAGAGACATGCCAAGGTTGACGCTGAACCACAACGCCAATGGTCTTTCTGCGACGACCCAAATGCTTTTACTGCCTCACAGCACCGAATCCGCCCCCCATCGATGCCCGCGCATTCCGCTGTCCTCACTGCGGTTGCTGGAACAGATACGACGCCGAGGGCAACATCGTGTCTGACGAACCAGCCATGCACGACGAACACCTGAACACGGCCTCCTTTGCAATGCGAGGTCGGTCTCTTCTCTCTCTCCATCCCACTGAACCTCATTCTCCTCCTCAGCATCCCCGAACAAGGACAGACTGCCGTCCACGTACGCCAGTCCTCCGTTCTGCCACACATGTCAGACAAACCAAATGCTCCTCGTCAACCTCCTCTCAAACTATCTCCCACCCCCACAAGCAAGTCGCTGCCCAGAACTCGTCGCTACTACCGTGTCATTGACCATCCCTGCGTAGCACCCCGATTACGCTCAACGTCTCGAACAACACTCTGCCTATCGTGACTCGTTGTATGCCCGATATCCTCCAGTTTGTGCACACTGTCTACCTGCAGTCGAAGACCAGATAGAGCAGAGAGATCAGATGGCTCGGACAAGAGCACTCGGTGCTTGGCTTAAAGAGAGCAAGGGAAAAGAAAAGCAACGGCTAGTGCCCGGCGCAGGAAAGGTCCGCGAGAAGTTGGGAATCCAACTTGCCATCTGGCGAGTAAAGGGCGCACTGTGGTCCATCACCCTCCTGTCTGTAATGGTTGCGCATGTAGCAGGTAGGCCCGTCTGTTGCATGCAAAATTCAGCTAACTTGTGTTGCTAGCAATTCAAGGCTACAACTTTCCGCATTCGCTTGCCAGAGTCGTCCCTGTCCTTCCTACCTTGTGTCTCTTCTCTCTCATTTATATAGCTTGGGACCCAACATACTACCGCTTCCAGAGAAAAAGAGCACAGGGACGTGATGTCCGCATCAAAGGAAAACCTCACTATATTGTATGTCCCATATCGTGATTCTTGCAACAAACCAGCGTCTTATATCACACAAGATTCTTCAGGCATTGTCCTGGCTCTCCAGATTCGCCACATCCATCCTCCTCCTATCATCACAATCTTCATCCAGAGACTATCTTGATCTCGCTGCCTATCCATCATCATACCGTGTCAGTACATACTGCTCACTATCCCTTCTCGTCGAATTACTGGTACGTAAACACATCGCCCTTCCACCTGTCCAATACAAACAGCGACAGGTCTTTGCATTATCGTTTGCAATCCTGCATCCACAGCGTCCTCCGACAATCCGCCTCGTCGGAACATCCACAAGGTCCTCCGTGCGCGATACTCCCGCATCATCGGTTCAAAGTACACGTACCTCTCCTGTGCCCACAATTCCAGTCAACAATGAACCTGACCTTCTCGCCGCCCTTTCGTTGTCCTCGAACCCGCTCATCTCCTCTACCCCAAGGTTTGGTCACCCCTCCTTGGCACCGTCGCCACCTGTCTCGAACGCATCTCCAATCAAAGTTGACGAGCCTCCAGATGAAGACGCAATGGATTGGACTCCGACCAACCCGTCGCCTGTCAAAGTCAAGAATGCAGCAGATGACGACGGGGCTTGGATGCGTCCTCAGCGATTCTTCCCTCCCGAACGCCCAACGGGCCTTGAGAGCCTGTTTGCGAACACCAAGCTTGATGATGGAAATGTGCTTCTCACCATGCGTGCTTCGTCACACAACAACCATTGGAATGGGAAAACGTCGAGGTGGTGGATGGTCACCGTCACCGTCGTTCTTGTACCTCTAGGCACTATCGTTTACCACAGGTGGATGAAGGGATGGATACAATGATTGATACACATCCATGACAGTGCCACTGGCACCTGAATGACACTGCACAACGATGAGTGCCTATCAAAGCAACCTAACAACGTATGCACACACGGGGAATTATGCAAGAACAAAGGTCAATGATACTGTGGGGTATAAATGCCACATCGATTCGGCGGGCATGAAACGAAAAATTGCGTCGTCCAGCAAGCAAACGAAATTCAAGGTATATGTCCGATGCAAATAAGTAAGACCCGCTCGAAAGATGCCTCTGCTGTCTAATCTCAATATCCGTTGTACCCATGGTGAAGAGGAACACCGTATTGGTCATACTGGGTCGGCCTATTGATGCTAGGTGTGTGACCAAGGGACTCTTGCATCATTGGTTGCGGACTGGGGCCACGCGCAAGGTCGGCATATCCGCCAACTGGAGCCAGATGTGCTGGACCGGCAGTAAAGTCATGGTCGGGGATAGGACTGAGTGCCGAAGCACCATATCCTCCAACAGGTCCTCGCACTTGATCGTCGACATGACCAGAGGCGGAACCCGAGTGGAACGAAGATGCACGAGACAGGGAACGCTGGCCTGAAAGTCCAGTATCTTCGATGCTTCCATCCGGCTGCCAGTCGATGGGCTGCATGCGACCCTCGAAATCGGAGGAAGGCCTAAACTTCCATTTGCGAATGATGGTCCACACAATGACAGCGGCCCCTACGGAAGCAGCGATGACAATGATGACTGTCATGGCAGCATGTGACATGCCCGAGGAAGAGGTTGAAGTTGAGCCTGTCTGGGAGGGTGTCGGTGCGTTGCTAGTAGTCACGTACAAAATAGACTGCGTTTGGGACTGAGTTGGAGTATCTGCAGGAGGTTGGCTAGCTTGGGATGATGCCGCAGGAGCGTTGGATGAGTGGCTAGAGGAGACGGACGCAGTTGGCACGGAAGAGGTGGCACTCGAGCCAGTGGGTAAAAGTGAGTCGACCACACTGCTCAGTAGATTGCCTCCGTTGGTTGTGGCACTCTAGCAGAACGCCTCCCTTTAGACACCCGAATGTTGGAGGTAAAATAGGGCTCACCGCCGACGCAGAGGCGGACGCGTGGTCAGAAGTCGCCTGGGCTGACACCGAACTTGCAGGGGTCGTTTGCGCTGCCGCCGACGAACCTGGAGAAGACTGGGCAGCAGATGGGGTTGAGGCGTCCTGATTGGCTAACATGTCGATGGGCGTCCGTTTCTTTACCAGACGACCGAGGTCGGCATGGTCACGGCGGTGGGGGCCAAAGGCGTTGGCGTTGGAGGAGGCAGCAGAGGCCAAGACGAGGGCGAGACAGAGAAGGGTGAGGTGGAACTTTGCCATCTAGTAAGGATTATTTTGTCCGATTGTTGAGAACTGCGTTCTGTCGAGTGCAAGGAGCGTAGTTGGCGTGAAGGAGCGACTGACAGACGAGGTCGTCCCTGCGACCATGTCAACCACCAACCGCTTAGGCGTCCGCTACACTAGTACTGTCATTTCCTAATTCATTTACAACGCTATCGAAACCCAAAACAAAACACAAACGTCCGCGTTATCAAAACGTCTAGCATCCAAAAACTACTAATTATGGCTGGTCAGCGACCACTGGCTCAGTGGTACGTTGTTTGGCTGTACGTATGACGAACTCGACACTCCCGGCCACTGTGGGGTGACCAAGACTTCCAAGGTATAGTTACCAGCGGGTAAACTGATCACAAGCACCGTCACACCCGTGTTGGGTGAATCAGGCCACCCAGCTGGTGTTGAAGGGTCCGTGGACAAGCGTACAGCACTCATGGTGGAAAACGATGCACCGGATGGAGCATTCAACAAATCAACCACCGTCGTCGCCGATCCGATGGCTAACGTGGCTCTCTGATTGTTATTGCCCAACGTAACCGTGGCATTTGTATGTGCTCGCCACATGACCGATGCTGATGCATTGATCTCGTCTTGTAGCAGCACTTGTTGGCGCGAATTCACTGGACGAATTCCGCGGGAAAAAGATGTCCTGTGCACGGTTTGTAGCATCCAACTGATGCGGGGTAAAAGTGGACATACACATTAAAGTATGCGCTGGTCAAGTCAGCGATGAAGTATGCCGCAGAATCGCTAGGTACACTGAAAACAGTGCTCGAGCCTTGAGTGGTTCCAGTGGAATCAAAGTTCACGGTCGGCGCAGCCAGCACATCTTGATTGGCTCCACCAACAAGGATCGTGTTCTGGCCTTCTGTTCGTTTGCGATAGTACAACCACCTCTCGCTATCTTGGGCGTCGCTGCTGAAGTAGCCTTCAGAAAGGTAATTCTCGTTGCCTAGCTCCCCAAACCAGCGGTACCCCAAAGCGTCCAGCACGAAATCACCGCAGTCTAGATCATTGTGTGTCTCGTGGCCTTGGAGGGACCCTGCCTTTATCGCAACAAACAAAGCATTTTCATCCGTCCAGGAAGAACGCATTGAAGCCCATTGATCAGTATTGTTGCTGAAGAAATGGTCCAGAGCGAAACCATCCCAAAATGCTCCGAAAACCGACGGTTCATACCAAAACATGCTCCATGGGTCCGAAGCATCTGCCTGATCGCGCTGGAAGAGCTGGTATTGAGGCAGATTGAATTCTTCGCCGTAAAAGAACATGGCATTTGCCGTTGCCGAGTATTTGTTCGGCCCAGTGTCCCCATAATTGAACAAAGAACCCGGACCAAAGGCAGCCATATGAAAAAGCCCCGAATACTTGATGCCAGGGTTTACGTCAAGAAGGTTGAATGTGGAGCCAGTCGCAGTTAGGAGCGAAGACGCCATTTCGGCGTGTCCTGTCGAACCAAAGTACCAGTAGTCATTGGTCTCCGACCAAGTACCATCGCTGCTAGAAGAGGCGGCGCAATTCTCGAGAGCGTTTGCGACTGTCATCCCGAGGAGCTGTTGGGCAGTACCGGTGGTGTCGTCTTCAAGGATAGCTAGTGAGCCCATGGTAAGCCCACCGTTGCAAACGCAATTCCAGTTGCCCTCCGTGTTATTTGTCCACCAGCCATAATACAACGGATCGTTATTGCTATATGCGATAAGACCGTTGCTAAGGCCATATTCGATCATGGTAAAGCGGATACTTGCGAGCTGGTCCGCGGACCAAGAGTCATATAGCCAGTCATATGCGATGGCGCACGCAGCTACCAATTCTGCAGTGTCAAGGAAGTGGGTAGGATTCCATTTCGTACTATTATCTGGGCCCCAACCGCCAGTTAAATTGCCAGCAATGCTCTGGTAATGCTGCATGAGACGGGTGAAAATTATACATTGAATAGACAAACCTGCAGTTCATTCCAGACGCTGTCAAGCCATTTTGTATCATTGGTCATCCGATAAACGTATGAAAATGCCTTGATGTGTTGTTTGACCTCTCGAGCAGGGTCCAAAATACCGTTACCGCCATCCATGACGTACGGAACAGGAGACTGGCTCAGATACTGAGAAGCGTTCAGAAATATGGATGCATTCCAGGAAGAAAGGTATGCGTCGTTTTTGATCAGATCGGGGAGAACCTGCCATTTGTAGGAAGGTGCGATGAGGCGCGGGCGATCGGAACGAACTTGGGTTGGGCTAGGGGAAGAAGGTTGGAAGGGATCGTTTGGCCAGGAATGGTTAGCATCCGACGGGGAAATATACGTGGGTGTAGTGAAGACTGCAGAATTGGTCTGTTGAAAATGGATGAGTACCAACAAGAGCCCCCAAAAGTGCAGATAATACGTACAGTAGAAGGATAAAGTGGAACCATGTAAAGGCCATCAGTGCCAGTTGGATATATGCCCACAACGTCCTTGGCCTGGATAGCAGAGGTAGCAGCGCTGCTGGCCGAAGAGCTTTTGCTGGCACGAGAACCAAAAATGCCACCGAGTACAGCGCCAGCAATTACAAGGATAGCAATTGGCACACCAAACTTGATCCAGTTGCTAACCTTTTTCTTGGGTGGTTGAGGAGGAGTGATATAACCAGTGGATGCATTGTAGTATGGATCACCAGAACCGTAGGGGGTATTTCCATTGACTGAGGAGTAATTAGTAGCCATTGTAGGTTGTGGGCCGGTGATGCGGCCCCAGACGAGTAAACGAGAGACAATGTAAAGAACGGGACGAGTCCTGCAAGACGAGGTGGGAGTGAAGAAGGACGAAACGTTGCGACCAGGTAGCACTTGTGTGCTGCTGTTTGTCTAGTCACAGATGTCCAACGATCCACACCTTGAATTCATAGGCATGTCGCCGGGTCTTGGTAGCCAAGCTAGTACTCACATATCCTAGACATTGGAGGTACCGATCGCATTTGAGTAGCTCTGCAATCTACCAATCTCGCTGCCAGTAAATCTGACCGACCCCACCTTTCGAGGCGTATACCACGGCAAGACAAAGCATCAAGGCATGTCCATTGACTATGGAGACAGTAACAATCCTGACGACGAGATCTGGAGATGATCTTGACTTGGTGCTAGAGCGATCCTATCTTGCTGGCGTCAAGTCGATGATCATCACGGGGGGAAGCTTACACGACTCCGAGCTTGCACTGGACATTGCTCGCGAAAAGGGTTGGTATTCACCAAGTCACTCTTATCCGACATCATGGTTTTTTTTCGTAACCAGGACTTTATGCGACTGTTGGATGCCACCCAACACGCTCAAATGAGTTTGACCAACATCCTGATGGTCCGGACGCTTATTTGCTTGCAATGGATAAACTCGTTGGCGACAATCTGCGGCCCAACGGGAGAGTAGTTGCGATCGGAGAATGTGGCTTAGGTTGCTACTCCATATTTCTCCAGAGCCATGCAGAAGTGATTCACCCGGCATAGACTATGATCGGACACACTTTGCATCCGAGGAAGTGCAGCAACGACAATTTCGTGAGCGCAACCGCTTGTACGAAAGATTGCCAGAGACAACTAGTATGCAGGCACACAGCTCGTATTGGCCAAGAAATACCACCTTCCTCTGTTCCTCCATTCCAGGGCTGCGCATGCGGACCTGGTCAGGATCCTCAGGGAAGAGGGGTTCGGTGAGAATGGAGGAAAGGGTGTTGGTGCGAGAGGTGGTGTCGTGCATAGCTTCACTGGAAGCAGCGAAGAGGCTGCAGAACTTGTGAGTACTCTGCATATCAGCACATCGATGATCATCTCAAGGGGGAAAGATCGAGATGGGATTTTTCATTGGAGTTAACGGATGTTCTATGAAGAGTGAGCAAAACCTCGAAACCTTGAAGACGATTCGCTTAGATAGACTCTTGTTTGAAACTGGTACGACAAGGAGCGGTGTTGCTGACGGTGCTGACGGATTTCAAATTTAGATGCCCCATGGTGTTCCATGACAAGTACGCATGCCTCGAAAGGACATCTGGACGCCCTGCCCGCTCCTCTGCGTTCCCGTTATTTTCCTGCAGCAGTCCGGCCAGAGTCTTTTGTCGCAGGAAAAGCAACCAAGGGCCGGAACGAACCGTCAGCAATCGGAGGGGTCGCATGGGTAGTACACAGGTTGAACGACACGATCCCGTTTGAGAAGGTAGTAGAAATGGTGTACAACAATACCGTAGGACTGTTCTCTCTAGACGAGCTTGTCTAGTTACGTATGCAAGAGTTGCCGTAGAAAGCCAGTTGAAGCGACATTGTGCGGTGCTCGTCATGCTACACCCAACACTCTCCGGTGTCCTCTCCATCGTCGGTCTCGGTTGGTACGTCGTTCTGTGGTCCATCGGTTTGCTAGGATGCCGCACGGGGTAAGTCACCGCTCGAGAAACTGACTCCCTGTTAACTGTGTTTCGGTAGCCGTGCACGATATCGTCTTCGTCCCCGTTCTCCACTTGCAACGTCCCCCAATGCACCAGGAGTCTCCATTTTACGACCTCTCAAAGGCCTGGACACCAACTTGTACGAGAATCTGGAGTCCACATTTCTTCAAGAATACCCAAACTTCGAGATTCTGCTCTCTGTCGCCGATGAAAATGACCAAGCGTTGACGGTGGTCAGAGAACTCATGCAGCAATACCCCCAAGTGGATGCCAAGATTGTCATCGGTATGTATCTATGTCCTATGTCCTTCATAAGCTTAGAAATTCTCCCAACAGGCGAGGACGTTGTCGGTGTTAACCCAAAAGTCAACAACCTCGTCAAGTCGTACCGAGCAGCAACCCACGATATCCTTTGGGTCATCGATTCCAATGTCTCAGTCGCACCAGGGACGCTTGCACGCTCAGTGGATATCCTCATTGGTGCATCTAGGTCACAGAATTCGTCCAAAAAGCGCGTAGCTCTGGTTCATCACGTTCCCTTTGCCACCGAACACGAAGGATATCTTGGCGCACAAGTAGAAGCAGCGTTCTTGAATACCAACCATGCAAAGATGTACCTCGCAATAAATACTGTGGCGATCGAGTCCTGTGTAGTCGGCAAATCAAACTTGTACCGTCGGTCTGACTTGGAGCGTGTCAATGGATCGTTGAAGCCTCGCCAGGAAACAGACTCGAGAGAGGGCGCGTATGGGCTTGCAGCATTTGGGTCTTTCTTGGCTGAGGACAACATGATTGCCAGTTCTCTTTGGCGTGAACTGGATTGTCGACACGACCTTTCTTGCGACATTGCACACAACGCAATAGGGAAGATGACGTTGGCAGATTACGTCTGGCGGCGTGTTCGATGGATACGTGTTCGTAAACACATGGTCATCGCGGCTACCCTTCTCGAACCATTCACAGAGAATCTGGTGGCAAGTTCTATAGCTGCTGCAAGTGTCAAGTTCCTTTTCGGCGTATCGCCGTGGGTCTTTTTACCCATCCATCATGCTGCGTGGCTTTGGGTTGATTTGGACGTTTACGAGTCACTGGCCGGGTATCCGTTGCCTGCCCACAAACGGTGGGGGTTTATTGGGGCATGGTGCCTCAGAGAGGTGTTGGCACTCCCCATATGGATCTTGGCTGTGTGCGGAAATGAGGTTACGTGGAGGGGCAAGCGGTACCAGGTTCTACAGGCTGGCCAGGTACGGAGGACAGCGAATGGAACGCATGATAGGTGCTTCTGGAGGAGGTGGTGGTGCGAACAAGGGGATGGTTTATCTCAGTATGAGTCGCTGCCCGTTAATGAGCCCGAACTGATGTAATGCGACTGCATTGAGATTTACAGCAAGGATGAGTATTACGGTCATATTATGAGTGATACACATACGGCAGGTGATGATTAGAATGTACAGGAAATGAGCATGGTTGTGTATGCATACAAGGAGTGAGTGAGTGTTATGAAGAGCGTGATTGTGCATGCGAAAGGTCCATGATGCCAGCTGGTGAATCAGAAAGTGCGGCTCTTGCCTCATCCTGACTGTGCTTTGCCAAGAGACGAAAGTTGTGAATCATGACCACCTCATCAAAGAAGGCATCCGACCACCCATCAGCAGCGCACACGTCGAGGGCTGATGTTCTGATTCTCATATCCCGGCCATCGCATGTTATCTTGCACAAGGAGGATTCTAGATTAGAAGAGGTGGAAGGTTGTGGACTTTGCCGTGAGTCTCGTGCGTCTTTCTGGCGCTGATTGGAAAACCAGTTCTTGACTTGGTGGTATTCTCTTGCGAGAGGGTGAGAGGGTGGCTTGGGGGAGAGTGGGAGACACACCTCTGTATGATGATGCCAAGCTGAGAGACCCAGGCTTCGTCTGGATAGGGGGTGATCTCGTCGTATACCATCTGCATGACCATACGTTGGCGGACGGTTGCGGGAGTCTTGCCTGTGGATGGGATTGCAAGGGCACGAGTCTTGAGCTCACGAACTCTGGCGTCGCGTTCGGAATGAGGCTTTGGGGCAAGATGGGAGCCGTGCTTCTGGACTCTTTTCCTGAGATTGTCGTCAGAAGCCCGGAGATGGGACTTTGATCTGGTAGAGAGCGAGATTGGACTTGGCCTGAACCTGAGGGACTTGTGAGGGAGTGCACGGCTTCTGAGGGACCGGGTTGGAAGGGAATCGTGGAGGAGGAGCGACTCGCGCGATGAGCCGAGGTGGTCGTCGACATCCATGGTGTCCTGGACGTCTACGGAGGCATCTCTGGATGATGAAGATATGGGGCTATCGGCTGTGTCGTCGGGTGCGTTGAAGGCGGAGAGGGCGTCTGGGGACGACAGGGTTGGCGAGCGGGATGAGACGGAGAGGGCTGGGAGGGCGAGCATGTCGATGAGCGGTGAGATGTGGAGGACGATAGAGCAGATACCTGACAAGACCGACGAGGTAGTGTAGTAAATTAGTAGGCTCATATCCACCCGTTTAGGTCACCATGGCCGACAGCGATCGCGCCAGGCAGCGCATCGTCGCCTCCGTCTTCGACAAGCGCAACGCCGGCCAGGACGTGCTCGAGTCCTACGTCGCCCACATCAAGATCTGGGAGGACACCGGCGAGGGACAGGGAAAGAAGCCACGCTACATCCTCATCTCCCGTCCGTCGCTCCTCCTCCTCCTCCTCATCTCTACCTGACACCCTCTAGGCGTATCTGACAGTGCTGGCTTCATACACAAGTCCAAGCTCAACACCAACGGTACATTTTCCGTCGGAAAGACATGGAAACTTGCAGAGCTCAGAGCCATCCATGTCCTCACCGTGCGTCGCCTTCTCCTCCCCCTTCCCATCTCACCTCCACCGCCAGTCGCTCTCGTTCAACATCACCCTTGCGAGGACATACAAGTGGCAGACAGAGAACGCCGTCGACCAGACCGCATTCGTCACCACACTCGTCGACCTCTTCCGCGCCATCGTCGGTGCTCCCCTCCATCTCGTAGGCATAGACGAGCCACCCAGCAAGTCCTCGCAGGTGCTCACAGAACAGCCTTTCAGCCAGCGCACAGCTACACAGCTCGACGAAGCGACCTTGCCTTCCACACTACCCCTTGCCTTGTCGAGCCGTATACCTGTCCCCCCAGATAATGTACAGACGCCACAGACATCCCGCTCTCACATCCTCCGGTCTTCTTCGCGTTCCGCATCACCTGCAGATTCTATGAGGAACCACTCCGCTAGGGAGTCCACAGTCTCTAGTGCTTCGGGTCTCCGTCCGCCTTCGCCTTCTGTTACCCCACACCAGTCACCAGCACCGGGCCTGCCCAGTGCCCTGAGACCAAGAGTCACCCGTCAGCCATCCATTGCGACCCCTCCTCCTTCTGCTGCAGGAGCTGCAAAAGCAATTCCATCCAGTCTCGTGCCCGCTCGCACCTATGCGTCCCCACGCCATCCAACTCCAAAGTCATCTCTTGACTTGCCTCGTACATCAAGCCCGTTCGCCCCTCCAGTCGAAACACATCCTTCCGCATATACCGTGTCTCCCCCATTCACGCACAAACCCTCACCGCATGCGTCGACCACAAAACTACCCGAGACTACCCAGATACGTAGAGAACACAATCATCGTGTCTCGTTCTTTGACCCTTCAAACCAAGTTGCTCTCGACCGACTTGTGGCAGCTGACTGGGGCTCTGAAGAGGGTGCAGAGGGTGCGGAGGACACTGCAGAAGCAACGATGATCAGTGTGGAAGAAATGCTCGAAGGTTACGAATGGGCCAGCGACGACGTCTTTGGCAGAAAGTCTGTAAAAGGCGCGGCAGACTTGGTCGAAGCTCGTTTACTTGATGAGCTCATGGCACTCGACAAGGTCGGCCGTCTACCTTGCCCGTCATTCTAGCCAGGAGTAACCTTTTGACAGGCCAACATCCATTCATTCCTGGAATCGGATGATCGCGTGAACCTCGTCATCAAGCACATAGATGGGGCTCTTGGGGAGGTCGACGCTATGGACAGCTTGATATCCTCGTACAAGATCCATTTAAATGCAAGTAAATGATGACAGCGCTTCCCTTGTGCTGATCGGTTTCATAGGCTGTGGGAGATGATATTTCTTTTATCCAGTCCCAGCGGCGTGGTCTGCAAGTTCAGATGCAAAATCAAGGCATGCTCCTCAGCGAACTCGAAAACCTGCTCGTATGTAGCCCATCTACTGTACTTTGGCACATTATGATGCTATACACACGCAGCGAACTGTGCAAGTTGGTCAGGAGGCATTGCTTACCCTTACTCAAGAGTCTCTTGAAAAGCAAGCTGGAATACAACGCCTAGAAGAAGCAGCAACGGAGCTTTATAAAGCACTCCAGGCTGGTCAGGATAGAGGTCAGGACTTTATTACCCAAGCTACACAACTTGATCCCTGTCCTCAGAAATGGCCGCTACTATGGAAAGGCTAAACGAGTATAGGACCTATAACGCACAATTTTGCAAGCGCATATTTGATTACCTTTCCATCATGATAGTTGCCCAGGTCGGTGGTGTTTGTTGTGCAACGCAGGCATCTCATACCGTTACAAGTCCAAGCTCATTCTTGATGACAATGGAGGAATCACCCGACCAAAAGGGCGTGGCCGACCGATCGTGTTCAACCACCAGGGCATGGAGTCCTATCTTGGAAGATACGCTGGTCTTCTTCTGTATCTCAAAGAGATGGACGAAACAATGTACTCTAAATTTTGTGCTGTGAGTTCCTTGAAGGCGCAAGCTTACGGGACTGAGTTTTTTCGTCAAGGCGTACTTTTCTGCCGCCAGCGAGCTTCACAGCAGTCAGATGAAAGGTTTATTCACAATATATTCTGGTTTGTTGAAGAAGGCACCCGAGGAAGATGTGGAGCAAGGCAAGATGCTGTAACGTCTTTTTCCATCATATTCACCTGCCTTTTTAGGCTTTGCACAAAATAACACAAACGCAAAAAGCGGTGCTATTCGCCGTGCGGGAACCCTTGTGCGTGGTCCACCGGAGACACGACACCGAGAAAGAGAGCGAGGCGGGCAAGCAAGCGAAGAATACGGAGCAGCTGACGTTCGTATCCTTAATAAAAGCAGGAATGGATCGCGATTCTCACTTGACACAGGCCCTTGGTTATATCCTAGAACAAATCGCGCCTCAAGTCTATAGGGAGAGCGATTTCATTGCAGACTTTCTTCAGATCAACGATGCCGGTCTCACCTTTGCTGATTACGCCGGTCTGGATAATTACTTCCGACGCCAAGCAGCCCGAAGTGCAGGACTCAGTCAATCCACCACAAAGTTGGTGCGTGGCGCTATGGACCTGATATTCGGGTTCCTGCCTACCGAATTGAAACAATGGATTGATGTTGCGATCGCCAAGGATGAGCTGTAGGTGTTTGTTTTTTCCAAGGCATGCGCGCGCTCAAGGCAAGGGACAGGCAGTTGGTCGGGGTTATCGCCTGCCTGGAGCGTTTCCTCACGGATGCCGATGAGCGTGGCAATACGTTTTTCCTGCAAATTCTAGACAAGCAACATCTCCGACTGAAGGGCGCGTTCGACCGTCATATCGTGAGCGGTCTTGCTCGATGGAATTGGTGACTGGTTGACGTGTGGAACAGAACCAGCAAATCAAAATGGTCGATGAGACAAAGTTGACGAGCAAGAAACGCAAAGGCGTTGCACAATTTATTAAATATTTCCCGGTCTATGTGGGTCGTGTTGAGCAACAGCTGATCGGCGCAGATGGACTGGAGATCCGGGGACAAGTTGACTTGGCATATGAGAAGATCGTGCACAGCATGTTTGAGTGTTTGAAACAGATGGCCACGTTGGATGGTGAGGGCGAGGACAAGGGCCAACTCAACTACCACGTGTTGCTTGTTGGTGAGTGCGGTGAGCATGTGGAACGAGGATGATGGAATGATTGATCTACACAGAAAACATGCACTATTTCGTTGCGGAGATCTCCCGATTGGAGACTGGATCGGTTGTGGGATATTTGAAGCAAGCCGAGGCCATCTACAATGAGAATCTTGGGGCCTATGTCAGGATCGTGCTTAGGCGGCCGTTTGCCAAGTTGATTGTGTGTGAGCTGGTGATTGTGAGGGGAATGGACTGACGATTGGTTTGCAGGAATTCTTTGAGGGCCTGGAGAGGCTGCTTCAGACGACTGCGCCGAGCGAGGTGCAAAAGAACGCAAATTACAGTAAATCATCATTGAAGAAGGTGCTCAAGGAGGTTGATGGCAAGGATGTCCGCAAGCACGTTGATGTGCTTTTCCGGCGGGTGGAGAAGCACTTTACGGAAGCGGAAGAGAAGACGACGAGGGAAGAGAGCAGTGGGATTGCAGCAGGCACAGTGATGGTGGGGGTATGGAAGACTTGCGAAGAAGAGCTGCAACGCATGACGGAAAGTTTCCGAGGGAGGATGACACAATGTTATGGAGATAGTGGTGTATCGATGGAGTACACGACGGGCGATGTTGAGTCGGCGTTCAAGAGGCACGGCCATGGTGTATAGATAATTCACTAATCTATTGCAACGAATCTCAGACTGTACATGTTTGAGATTAAAATAGTGTCTCCGTTGGCAGACTATGATTGGAGAGGCACATCCTTGGCGGTGTTGCTGACGTGTGCGTCGCTCGAGCCATTGGCTCCCACTGCGGCAAAGACAGTGGGGGCATAGGCAGCCCAGAGGGCCTTGAGGTGGTCGACAGGAACAGAGAGCGGGCGTGTCGGCGTGTCTGCGTCGGCGGAGGGACGGACCTGGGCAGCGTTACTGACGAGGTCGAACAGGGCAGCGATGCGCGCGCGACAAAAGGCGAGGGCGTTAGATTGGGCAGAGGCAATGGCAGCATCGATGTCGGCCTCATTTTTCGAGAGCCAGGGGTGCAAGAGAGAGGTGTAGACGTAGGTAGAACCCTACGGACTGTGAGCGCAAGAATGAAGACGAAAAAGGAACGGACCTGGGTCTGTGGGAGGGAGATGTAGAGAAGAAAGATGGTCCTGAGTTCCCAGTAAAAGGGGAGCCTAGAGCGAGACTGAGACACAGAACGGAGGCGAAAAAGGATACTGACCAGGAAAGAACGAGACCGAGGGTGTGCTCGAACGCGATAAAGATAGCGAGGACGGCCCAGTACCTGGCGAGGTCGGTGAGCTGGTCAGGGCTGTGAGTGAGCGCCTTGAATGTCTTGTAGCATGGCAGCGCAAAGGCGAACCAGGCGCTGTGTCGGGTCAGCAGGGCCAGCGGACGAGGGGAGGGACATACCCGAGCAGATGGGAGGAGAGAGAGAGCAGCATGTGTTCACGTGACCCCTGCACGATGATCATGTCCATTTATTGACTGCTGTTTTGCTACGCCCTCTTGTCCTCCTCCCACACCATGGACGAGAAGCAAAAGGATGTGAAGCCGCCCGTGAAGACCCTCAACCGCGTTCCCCGTGCGTACCTTCTCCTCCTCCCCCCTGCCCGCCCTCACCCCCACCGCGCTCTCCAAAGGCGCATGTGTACGCCCGATTTCCTCTGCACACTTGCCCCCTCTTACCCTACCCCCAGAACGCCTGTCGCAAACAGAAAATGCGCTGCGAGGGTGCTGACAACCCTCCATGTCGCCGATGTCGCCACGCCGGCTTGGAATGTCTCTTTGAAAAACCCTCCAGGGAGGCAACCCTCACGGGCGAAGCAGGTCTCGAGTATGTCCGTTCCACCTCCGCCCACCCGCTCTCATCCACATCTATTCCAGGCGCATACGCAGTCTCGAGACCCACGTCGCCGATATCAGACATACCCAGTCCGCAATCCAGGCCACCCTCCTCGAAATCGCTGCCCACCTCCGTACCACTTCGTTCCCCCATCGCTCTCCTTCCTCCTTCTCTCAACCCCAATACAATCACTCCCCCACCATCACCGCTACAACCTCTCCATCTGCCTCTGCACCCCCAAATGGCGCCCACATCACCGACTCAAACATCCACCGTGGCCCACCAACCCCGACAGCCTACCATCCGTCAATCCCACCCATCCTCACCGGCTCTTCTCGGGACCCTCGCCCTTCCGCTTCCCAGCCGACTGCCGCCGATTATCATTCCCCCCAACACTCATCCTCATACATCAATCCACCAGCCAGTCAGAACTTCTTCCCGCATTCAGGTGCCGTTCTTCCACCCTTCTCCTCTATCAGCGGAATCGGCACAGGCGCCCCTCAGAGCTCTTCTACTATACGTCCTATCGACGATCCCCAGCGCTCTCACAGGCACTACCCCGTATCCGCTCCCCCCGTTGCAAAGCGCCCCTTGCTGCATCCATCGGAGCTCACTAGTGGGGATTCCTCCGAAGTGGAGGACGAGGACGATGGCGAACTCCCCGCATCGGGTCTCGTCGCACCTTGGGAAGTCTTGCGGGGCTTGGCGGATGTTGCTATCGAGAGAGCTGCCAAGGTTCGTATCCGCGTCTCTCTCATTCCGTCTGTTCAAACGTTCCACACCCGGTTGACATCTCGTTAAAGGAGAATGGTGAAGCCAGCAGCGAACCCCATAGTAGGACCAGATCGCCTTCTCCTGAGCGACAGAGCCGGCCTAACAAAAGGAGAAAGATTCGTCACAGAACGCTCCGTGGGATGGCATACCCCGATGGTGAGTCGTTTCGGATCGTCGTCACCAAGCTCAACCTGAGACACAGTCGTCACTCAAAACCTCGTACCCGAACACGAGGCTCGCGAGTTGTTCCGAATGTAGTACCGCAGTTCTCCTCCTTTCGTCCTTGCGCCTAACCCGTCTTGCAGATTCTATGTTGGTTGCTCTACATTCTTGCCCGTTTTCGACTCCCGAGTCAATACCTTTGAGGCCCTTCATCACCGTTCACCGTTTGCGGTAGATGCTATCTGTATGGTTGGGGCTCGCGTTCGTGATGGGGGAGGTTGGTTTATTTCCCATGTCCCGGGTGTTTTCACGAACTGCTCTCAGGAACTCCGAGTGAAGCATACAAGC